>CAUYSK010004503.1:0-12259 GCA_963575035.1 Avahi laniger | reverse complement strand
GAGTAAGAGCGAGATCCCGTCTCTACTAAAAAAAATAGAAAGAAAGTATCTGAACAACTAAAAATATATAGAAAAAATTAGCCAGGCATGGTGGCGCATGCCTGTAGTCCCAGCTACTCGGGAGGCTGAGGCAGGAGGATCGCTCGAGCCCAGGAGTTTGAGGTTGCTGTGAGCTAAGCTGACGCACGGCACTCGCCCTGGGCAACACAGTGAGACTCTGTCTCAAAAAAAAAAAAAAAAAAGAGAAAAAAAAAAGAATATCTGGTCTTGTGTTGGAAGACACCTGGATAATTCTATGCCTAAACAGCTTTATAGCCTATCTTCTATAGGAAAATATGAAAAAAATCTCCTCATGAGTTATATTCATCACATCAAATGGTGAATGTTTTTAACAAGACAAAAGAAAAGTAAGTTAACTTTGGGAACCATAAAATTGTTTCTGTTTATAGCAAAGTGGGAGCTCTTTCATATTATTCCAGTAATCCCTCTTGTTTGCCAAAAATTTTTCCAGCCCTAGATTACTTTGACTATATGCCAGAGCCCTTCTAGTGTTTTAGGGGAACCAAGTTGCCAAATTGCATCTGTTTTACAGTGACTTCTGTTCTTTTGTTAGTTTAAGTGATTTATGTAGAATTGTGCTTAAAGGGACAATCCTATTTAAACACTGTATTATATATGTTGGAAGACAGGGATGGTTTCTCAACTGACTTGTCAGAAGCAATTATAATTACTATTTATAATATTGGTTTTTAAAGTATATAAAATTTGACTTTAGTACAGTCATTCTACAAAAGCTTAAGCGTCTGTAATTTGCTTAAATTGCTTTGGCCACCAAAGCAAGGATCTATTTCTACAAGCTGCTCAAAAGCATCGACTTGGGAAATGGTTGTTACAGCCATTGCTTCTAATTTATTTCAAGCATATCCCATGGTTTTGAATAATTTGAAAGCAAGTATGGTTTAGCTTAATACCTAAGTATGTTATTTTAATTTTGACAGAGCTCTTAAATTCTAGGATTAGGCCTGACTGTACTGAGTATAAATTAAAATGAGTATGCTTCTTTAAAGGTAAAAACATATTTTCAATAATTTTTTAAAGACAAAAACTTTAAAGGTTTAGGTGCTGATTTATGTTGTACTATGGCTGGACAAAATTCAAGTTAGAGATTTATAATCTTTAATATGAATAATTGGAAGTGGTATTTGAATAAACAGTGATTCTTTCTTGGTCATGAAACACATCTTAAATCAGAAACCAAGAACATTGCTTTTACTTCATCAAGTTGAGCAGCTTTCACTTCCTTTCTTCCTGGCCTGACAGTGTGATCTTCCCTACACTTCAGACTATAGCTGAAACACGGCTTAAACTTTTACTTGTAGGTACATTATTAACAATAAGCACTAAAAAAAAGTTTGACTACCTTAGTACTCTCTCTGTGTGTGTGTGTGTGTGTGTGTGTGTGTGTGTGTGTGTGTGTCCGTGTTTAGCATTGTGCTTTTACAGTGTGGTCAGATGAGGTTCCACCAAGTGATCTTAGGAACTGGCCTGCCATACGATAATCTCCATCTTAGCTCTTAGTACAGATTCTTTAGAATACTGAATGTCAACCACAAATGATCACATTATTCTTGACAAAGTCTGCATCATTTGTTTTATCAATTTGTGTGTATGTTTGTGTGTGTGTGTGTCTTGTGATAGGGTAATCAGTCAGTAGGGGTTTTAGTTCTGCTGAATTGATTTTTTAATCATCACCCCAGGCAACCACTGGTCTAAGCAGGAAAATAGTGGCAAGAGTCCACAGCCTTGAATTCCAGTCTAAGCTTGCTAGCAACTTTGTTATGTGACCTTGGATGTGAAAATTAAACTCTCTTAGTCCCTCACCTGCAAGTGGAGACCATGGCATCTTTTCCCTATTAAAGATTTGTTTTCTTGTCCCACCCTAAAGGAGAAATCAAGGTACCATTTCTTTGGGCAATACAAGGATCTAGTAGTAGATATCTCCCAAAAATTTTTGTTAAAGGTTGAGCCAGTGATGAGGAAATCTACCTGGTGTTAATTTGGAAAATTACAGGACATTAATTTGCTGCTTTGCCAGCTGATTATTTTAGGGGAAGGCTTAGCCAGATTCGATGATGGTGAGACCCTAAACTGAAAGCATCTAGTTTCAATCCTAAAGTGTAAACATGTAATATTTTTTTGCTAATTTTGGGGTGACTTGATTTGTCTGATAAATTCCCAACTTTTTGACTAAGTAGGTAAATAGCTACCAAACCAGATTATATGACGTTAAGCAATTTTCAGGCTGGAGAACATCGACTGCTCCAGCAAGAAGGGCAATGGAATTAAGGTTTCTAGATTGCTTATTGTGTGCTGGATATTTGTTTTACAAGTATTATCTCAGTGGAGCATCACAAGGATCCTGGAAGGTGGGAGTTTTTGAAGCTCAGAACAGTCACCTATTGTAATTAAAAAAAAAAAAATTTCCTGTAATTTGGCCAAAGTCACAAATTAGTAAAAAAATAATAAATTGGCTCAAATCCCCCATTCTTCAGAGAAACTCTATTTGATCATCTTGTGGAAAATAGCACTCCCCCAACATATACCATTTCTATTGTAGTGTTTACTGTGTCGCTCATGACAATTTATAATTATTTATTTATTTACTTGTCTCTTGCCTGTTTTCCCAACTAGAGTGTACACTTCACAAGGGCAGGGACTACCCCAATATCAGCCTTGTTTGCCACTGTGTCCCCAGCACCCAACTAAAGTGACTGGTACATCATATTCCTTTAACGAATGAATAAGAAAGTTTGTCTGACACAAAATGCTTTTTTCTTCCCACTAAACAACATTAACTCACATACTTACAGATGGAAAAGCTGAGACTCAGAGATGTTAAATGATTTGCCCAGGAGGCCTCATATAGGTTGGACCACACAGGTTGGTCGTGGTCCAAGGACCTATGATTGTGGAGACTGACACTGGGCCCAAGTTGCTTGTACTTTGGTTTACTATAGAACCACCAAATAAGCAGCACAAAGGATTTGGATCAAGGATACAAGTGAAGAAGTGGATTCAGTCCCCAGTGACTCACTAGCTCCCCGCAGAGGTCTGATGGTCAAGGCAGTCCTCCAGTAGTGAGAAACTTGCCAAGTGGGAAGATCCCTGATTTAGTACCTTTGTACATTATGCTGGGTGTGGCCACATCCTTCCTCAAGGGGCTGCCCGCTACAGCAGGCAATTCTTTGTTGCACTGTGGTGTCGTGCTGAGGCCTTCTATTTTTTACTGGGTCATTGGGTTCCCCAAATGACACAAGTGCTTAGTGGCAGAGTAAATTCAGCTTTCCTGGCTAAAAGCCAGGTTCGTTTCACAATGCATACTGATGTCGTTTACTGTTACTGCCCAGCATAGTAGGATATGATGCGATAATTATCTGGGAAATATCCATGTAGGAGAAAAAGGGGAGAGGCAAGTTATGGGACTGCAAGAGTAGAGTCAGAATCATGAGGTTATGGTCTAGAAATGGCCTACAGTGAAGGAAAGCATGTGACCTTAGACAATTTACTTAACCTTTCTGTGACTCAATTTCCTTATCTGTAAAATCAGAGTAGGACATGTTTCATGAGGATTAAATGAATTAATATCTGTAAAGCACTTAAAATAGTCTGACACATAGTAAGTGCTATATTAGGGCTAATTAAATAAAATAAGTACAAATAAAAATAAAATAAGGTGCAGAGAAAGAGTTTTAGATAGAGCAGCTTGACACATCTTTGGGTTCCTATTTGTCAATTGGGATTTTCCCCTCAACGGCATTGTATCTCTGATTTTATCATTTTCCCCCATAGGTTTTCAAAATTGACTTTATAGCAAGCTTTATTAAAACAAAATAGTTTCTCCTGACTCTCACACCAGAAAGGTTCAAAGAGACCCAGGGGTTAAATACCAGAACATCTTGAGAGAGAACAGAGGAAAGCTAGAATTATATGTTTCAACAGGTGTTTTATGATGGAAACTCATTAAACTACATGAATGTGTGAAAATAATGCCCTGTGCTTGTATGATACTTTTCACTTCCCCCCCAAATACTTTCATGTCTAGTATTTTATTTGTTCTCATAAGGTCTGTGTGTGGTAGGGAGAGCAGGTATTTTCATTAGACATAAGAAGGAACTGAACTCAGAGAGATTAAATTTATTCAACCAACATTTATTAAGCCCTTACAATGTGAGAGGAATTTTTGATACAAAGATGAGTAAAACATAGTACCTGCCTTTAACTAAACCAACTATTGAAATGGAGTATACTAAATATAGAGTACACAAGGTATAGTAGGGGCATATTTGTCAATTCTGCATGTGTGCGTGTATGTGTGTGTGTAATGGGGAGGAAATTAGGCAAGGCTGCACAGAGGTGCTCCTTGGACTGGGTTATAAACATTGGTGTGCCCATAAGTATTTACTAATGGGCTTTCCAGAGAAAACATAGTCCTGTATTGTGACATATGCCAGTTTCTGTGGTGTAAATACTCCCACCATAGCCAATTTCAAGCTACCAATATGATGTCATTGCATGCAGGGTTGGGAAGAGATGCACAGCAGCATTTCCACCACACAGATATAATGGGCATAGATAGCATCGACAGCATAGATAATAGGAAAGTGTAGTAAAATACTTAGGAAGTGATGAGTTTTGACTATTTATTACCTTTGCCTTTAATATAGCTTATTTAATTTGAAGTTGATATAATTTAATTTTTAATGATTGCTGTGTTTAATAACTGGTTCACAAAGTATGTGTTAAGCAATTAGCTCTCATGAGTCTGTGAACTGATTCCAGCCCACCACTGACAAAAAATGAGTTGTCAGATAAGGAGGGGAAGGGCATGCCAGGTAGAGGGAACCACATGTGTCAAGGATGAGAGGTGTATGAAACAGCATGGTGCATTAAGGAATCTGCACTGTGGTTTGGCAAGTGTTCTTAGAACCAAATGTACTGTGATGCTAATGAATTTTAAGCTTCAGGGCTTCTCACTTGTGGGCTCTCTTGCTCCAGAGAGCCTCTTATCTCATTTTGTATTTGTAATTTAGCATTCTTTTTCTTAAAGAAGCCTCACCCAATGGTATAAAATTCAGATGCCAAATATCTTTAAATCACCCCCTAAATGTCCTATTCAAGAAAGAGTGGAGTAGGGGGTGATGTTGTTGAGGATAATGAAGAATCTTTCATGTCACACGAAGAGGTGGCCTTTATTCTATAGACACTAAGGGAAGTGATCTGATCAGATTTGTGCTTTGCCAGCATCATCTCTGGCTGCATGTGGAGAATGGGTGGTGGGGCCAGAGTAAGTGTATGCAGGTCAGTTAGGAGGCTCTGGTAGTAGCCCAGGAGGCTTGGACTAGAACAATCGTGGTGGAGATGGAGAGAAATGCATGGATTGAAAAGATATTTAGGAGATAAAATGAGCAGGATTTTGTAGTGGATTAGATTGTACTGCACGTGGAGGAGTAATGAGGAAGAAGAAGCAAGGATAACGCTCAGGTTTCTGGCTTAGGTGACAGGATGGATGGTGGTTTCACTGACCAGGACAGAGACTCATAATTAAGATATATAAAACTATAGAACACATAGAAGGCATTCATGAATGTGTGATGAACTTTTCAATCAGCTGGACTTGGGTTCAAATCCCAGTCCTGACACTTTTAGCAGAACTAGAAACTGGAAAGTTATTTAAACTGTGCCTCACATTCTGCATCTGTAAAACTTGATGGGGTTGTTATGGAAATGAAATGAAATGAAATGAAGTTTGCAAAATACGTTCTCAATAAATCAGAAGAAAGCCAAGTATGGAGTGGGAAAGAAAATGAGCTCACTTGTGTTGGATTGGAAGTACCTGTGGGATCTCCAAGTAGAGGTATCTAGTATGGAGACAGAGCCCTGGAAATACTAATATTTAAGGGATAGTTGAAGAAAGAGGATCCAACAAAGGAGACTGTAGATGAGTGGCTGCAAAGATAGGAAGAGGACTAGGAGGGAGTGATGTTATGTAAGTCACTGGTGAACCTCTTAGCACCATAGCTTCACAGTAAATTGGCTTTAATCCTGTCCATTTCAGCCTCCATGCCCCCATTTTCACTATATTTTTGTCACATCCTTACCTTCACCATTGAGTTTAGTGTTCATGGTCTATCCATTCAACATCTATCTTACCATACCCATAGTTCCTTCGTCCCTGTCTGGATACCACGCTCCTTGTGCAAATTTCAACTCTGAATCAATACAACAACCCTCCTTGATCTGCTCCTACACCTGAGTGGCTAAACACTGCTAGAGAACATGACACACACCAAGTGGGGACTGATGTCACCATGATCACAGAGGAACGCAAAATGCTGCTCTTTGACAATCCCACATCTTGATTTTCCCAAGTTTCTCACAGCACTCACTTGAGAGAGTAGCTGAATTTTCCTATAACCTCGAAGAAGGGCATTGAGGTGAACTGAGAAAGAGAGGAAGTGGCAGATCGAGAGATGTCTGCCTGTCATGACTGTATGCATTCAGAGCATGGCTGTAAGGCTGGAAATAAGATGAGAATGTTCTTATCTCAGTGGAACACTGTGCATGAGTGATGCTGGCTGAGCCCCAGTGGAATAACACAGTCAGAATCAGAGGCTGATTCACCTCGAAGCTAATGAAGCTTCAGCTTCAGGGCCCCTCATTTGCACAAATGAATTCCAAGGCTCTCTACTTAATTTTGTATTCATACTTGCATATTATTTTTCTTTAAAAGGCTCTCCAAAGGTGTAAATCGGGCCCCATCAAACCTGGATTGACTTCTGATCTGAGTGTTACCAGCTCGAATAGCTGCTTCCCACTGTGTCCACAAGGCTGTGCAGCCTGTTAGAACTGAGAAGCCGCCGTGGGAAGAAGAGGGGTGACGGAAAAATCTTAAATTGACTAAGTTTGTTTATTTATTTAAGTGAATTTTTTAATAGGCAACATATGTTGATTGTAGATCATCTACCCTTCTAGGTACCAAAGAGCATACAGTGAAAACTGAGTCTCTCTCTCATTACCCCATCCCTTCCCAGAAGACGTAGACTTGCTACCAGCTTCTTGTGTATCTTTTCAGAGATATCCTATTTGTATGTATGTGCATATATATTTATGCAAACATAAATATGTATGTATGTGCATATATATATTTATGTAAACATGTATGTTTATATCTATAGTTATGCAAACATGTATGTTTATTTTGTTTTGCTTCATGTTTGTTATTTTGTTTTGCTTCTCCTATTTTTAGATGATATACTCACTGTTCTTCACATTGTATGTTTTTTCCCCATTTTACAAGGTGTTTTTGAGTTCATTCCATATCAATCCAAAAGAGCTACATCATTCTTTTTAATAGTTGTAGGCTGTTCCATTGTGAAGATGGAGTATAATTTATTCAATCTCCTATGATGGACATTTAGGTTGTTTTCAATGTGTTGCTAATAATATTGATTGAATTGAAACCTGATTATGGCATGAGATAGGCACTGAACTCTTCTTATTGAAATAATAAAATCCCATCTTGTGCACAATTGAATACAAATTGTACTTAAAATTATATTCTTTACAACACCTACCTTAAAGCATTATGAGGATTAAATTAGATAGTGTGTATAAAGTATTTAGTTCATAGAATGTGCTCAACAAATGTTAGTTCTTGTCCCCTTCCCTAGGGCTTACAGAATGTGATGTCTCTATTCCTATCCATAGCAAACGCCTCCATCTGTGTTCCATGTCCTTATTCCTCGCATGCCCTCATTAACCTTCTCCCATGATTTGGGTCCTCCATCTCCCTTTTTAAATCTACATAAAGAATTTTGTTTCATTTTTTATAGATGCATAATAATTATATATATTTATGGGGTACATGTGATATTTTGATACATACATAGAATGTGTAATGATCAAATCAGGGTAATTAGGATATCCATCACCTCAAACATTAATCATTTCTTTGTGTTGGGAACATTCCAAAACTTCCTTAGGATTAGGATCTGCTATGAGTAACAGTAAAACCTAGCCAACAGTGGCTTAAACAAAATAGAAGTTTATTTCTCATATAAAGGTCCTGATGTAGGTAATCCCAGGCTGATGTGGCAGTTGTACAATTTTCAGGGACTCAGGCTTCTTCTAGCTTTTTGTTCTGCTGTCTTTGGAGTGTGGCCCTCCTCAGGGTCCAAGACGAAGTGTCCACCATTGTATCCATTTTCCAAGCAGCTAAAGAGAGGAAGGGATAGGAAGAGGCAAAGGGCATGCATCAATTATCTTTTAAGGAAACATGCTGCATGCTATCACATAGCATTTCTACTTATATCCCATTGGCCACACAGAGCTGCAAGAAAGTGAGGAAATGCAGTCTAATTTAATCTAGATGATCACATGCCAGCTTAAAAAAATTGGTCTTCTATAAGGGAGAGGATGAAGATTGGGTCAGGTAACCAGCAATCTCTGTACATCTTCCCTCAACCTTTCTGTCTCCCTTTTCATTCTTTTTCTTCAGAGCCTAGCTTCTCAAAAGTCTGGTCTACATTCACAATCTCTATTTCCTCCCTTTTCATTTATTTTTTTAGCCCATTGGAAACAGGCTTTCTCCTGAACTTTCTTTCTCAAGGTCACAATTTATTCATAAGTTAATTAATTAATAGCTCATTCAGTAGACCATTATTAACTGCCTGGTGTGCGTCAGGCACTGGGATAAATATTGATGATATAGAGATAAATAAGGCACAGTTGTCCTTGTCCTACAGGAGCTCATGATTTTATGAAAGATGCAGAAAATGAAATGAATGATTAAAATGTAGGGTAGTAAGTGACATGATAGGAAAGGCATGAGAGCATCTGGGAACACAGAGGTAGGTGAGAAGGTGGAAGTGAAGAAAATTTTAGAAAATGATACTTGGGCTTTCTTTCTAAAGATAAGTCATAGCAAGCCAAGTGGATGAGGAAATAAAAGGCTTCTTGGAAGAGAGAGTATATTCTGGGAATTGCAGGTAGACTGCAATGCCTAGAGGGAGGGTTTTTGTATGAGTCAGACTGAAGAAGAGGGAGGCAGGGGAGAGATTACAAAGGCCCTGATGTATATGTAATGCCTCCAAGTTCAGCAGGCACCTGTCTGTGAAGCTTTAACTTTATCCTAGGTGTAAGGAGCAACATGGAAAGGTTGTAAGCAAAAGAGGGACATGGTCAGATTTGGGTTTGGGTAGAGTACTTTGGCTGCTGGGTAGAGGGTGAAGAGTTGGGGGAGAGTGGAAGCAGAGAGATCAGTTTGGAGTCTACAGCTGTAGCCCAAATGACAGATGATGGTGCCTAGACTGAGAAGCAAAGAATTTGATGATTTGTAAAGACATTTAGCAGGGAGAAGCATAGGATGTGGTGACTAGGCAGGTGTGTAAGTAAAGGAGGAGTCAAAAATGATTTTTGGCTTGGGCAAGTGGATTGATGGTGGTGCCAACACTGATTGGTGGAATACTGTAAGAGGAGCAGATGAGATGGTGGAACAATTAAGAATTCCAATTTTCTCATATTAAGTTTGAGATCCTTGTCAGAAAAATAAGCAAAAAAGTAAAGTAGGTAATCATTTATGTAAGTCTAAAGCTAGCAATATATAAATATATGGCTAGAGATATAAATTTGGGCATCACTGACATTTAGAAATTGATCTTTAATCATTCATGAGATCTCCTTGAAAGAATACAGAGTAATAATACAAGAGGACCTAGGATCAAATCTTGAAGCTTTTCAACATTTACTGGTTTGACAGAGGAAGATGAGCCCTAGAGGGAGCAGCTAGAGAAGTGGGAGAAAAATGATGAGACTGTAGTTTCATGGAGGCCAGGAGGAAGAGTCCAAGGGAAGAGACTGTTTCAAGAAGGAGAAAATAGTTTTCAGTCTTGAATGTGTGTAACATGAGGACTAAAATCAAGTCCATTAGACCTGAGGATATGTAGATCATTTGTGACCCTAATGAGAGAATTTTGATAGAGTTATGGGGAAAGAAGCTTGATTTGGAGTGAGTACAAAGTGAAAATGCAGACTTCCAGTACAGGTAAAACTTTTAAGAAATTTGGTTTATGATAGAGAGGACAGAGCTAGAGTAGCAATAGGAAGGGAATGGAAGGTGCTGTGGTTTGGATATGGTTTGTCTGTTCTCACAAAATCCCATGTTGAAATTTGATCCCTGATCCGGTCGTGTTGGGCGGTGGCGCCTAATGAGAGGTATTTGGGTCAGGGAACAACCCCTCATGAATGGCTTGGTGCCATTCTAGAGGTAGTGAGTTCTTGCTCTGGCTAGACAGGATTAATTCCTAAGAGAGAAGGTTGTTATAAAGCGAAGTTCCTCCTCTTGTGTCGCCCCCTCTGCACACATGCCTGGTTCTCCTTTGACCTTCTCCACCACGTTTTGATGCAGCAAACAGAAGCCAAGCAGATTCTGGCACCATACTTCTTGTACAGCCTGCAGAACTGTGAGCTAAATAAACCTCTTTTCTCTATAAATTATCCAGTCTCATGTATTCTGTTATAGCAAAACTAAGTGTCCTAAGACAGAAGGATTCAGTTGAAATGCAGATATTGAATATATTTAGAAAGAAAAGATGGCTGATAGTGTAATGTTCCTGAGAAAGCAGGAGGGATGAGATCAGTGATTTTCAAGTGTGGTCCCTGGACCAGGAGCATCACCGTCACCTGGAAGTAGTTAGAAATGCAGGTTCTTGGGCATCACTTCAGACTGACAGAATCAGAAACTTCAGCAGTGGAGCCTAGGGTGGTACGTTTTAACAAGTCTTCCTGGGTATTTGGATATGCACTCAAGTTCAAGAGCCATGTATCATGGACAAAAAGAAGGATATCTCTTTTACTGTAGCAAGAGAGAAAGAATATCAGAAAGATATAGATATGGATAGATGTATTAGTTCGGTATAGGGAAATTCATTCATTCATTCAAAAATATTTATCATTATTATTAATATTTATTTATTTATTTTTATTTTGGAGTATTACAGGGGTACAAGCATTTAGGTTACATATATTACCTTTGCACCACCTGAGTCAGAGCTACAAGCATGCCCCAACTCCAGACATCCCACATAGTACCCATTAGGTGTGAATTTACCCATCCCCTCCTCCCCCTTCCCACCTGCCCGACACCCTATGAATGTTACTTCCTGTATGTATACATTACTGTTGATTGATTAGTACCAATTTAATGGTGAGTACATGTGGTGTTTGTTTCTTCATTCTTGCGATACTTCACTTAGAAGAATGGGCTCCATCTCCATCCAGGATAATACAATAGGTAGTTCACCATTATTTATTATAGCTGAGTAGCACTCCATGGTATACATATAACACATTTTATTAATCCACTCATGTATTCACGGACATTTGGGTTGTTTCCACATCTTTGCAATTGTGAATTGTGCTGCTATGAACATTCAAAAATGATAAAAACCATGTAAGACAAACACATAGCCAACATCATACTAAACGGGAAAAATTGAAAGCATTCCTCCTTAGAACTGGAACCAGACAAGGTTGCCCTCTATCACCACTTCTATTCAACATAGTGCTGGAAGTGCTAGCCAGAGCAATCAGACTAGAGAAAGAAATCAAGGGCATCCAAATAGGGGCAGAAGAGGTCAAACTATCACTCTTTGCTGACAGTATGATCTTATATCTAGAAAACCTCAAAGACTCTCCAGCAAGACTACTGGAATTGATAAATAAATTCAGCAAAGTCTCGGATTACAAAATCAATGTACATAAATCAGTAACATTCATATATGCCAACAACAGTCAAATAGAGAACCAAATCAAAGACTTAACACCTTTCACAATAGCAATAAAGAAAATAAAATGCCTAGAAATATATTTAATTAAGGAGGTGAAAGACCTCTACATGGAGAACTATGAAACATTGAGGAAGGAAATAGCAGAGGACATAAACAGATGGCAAAACATACCATGCTCCAATTCAAAATTGCAAAGATGTGGAAACAACCAAGTGCCCATCAATACATGAGTGGATTAATAAAATGTGGTATATGTATACCATGGAGTTCTATTCAGCCACAAAAAACAATGGTGATATACCACCTCCTATATTAGCCTAGGAACCCATTCTACTAAGTGAAGTATCACAAGAGTGAAAAAACAAGCACCACATGTACTCACCATCAAATTGGTTTTAACTGATCAACACTTA
>CAUYSK010004502.1:0-10951 GCA_963575035.1 Avahi laniger | reverse complement strand
GCAAGGTGTGCTCACCTGGTCACTGACTGGTCACAGCCAGTTGTCCTGGCTGAGGTAGGGAGAGGCGCCCTGTCCTTGCTGAGAGGTGGACTCAGCCCAGCTTTGGCCTTTGTTGCCACAGATCCCGGCTTTGGGTGACCTGAGTGCCACATGGAGAGTGTATACTGTTCTCACTGTGTCCCCAATGTGGCCCCTGGGAAGGCCTGTTGGGGAACAGTGACGTAGCAGCACACACGTGTGACTTGATGGCTACTCACGAGCTCTTGCTGTCTCTCCGACAAGCGTCCTGATTTCCTCGTTGGCTTTCCCTCAGGAAGTGCTCCAGAACTTGTACCGCACCAAGTCCTTCCTCTTTGTGGGCTGTGGAGAGACCCTTCGTGATCAGATATTCCAAGCTCTCTTCCTCTACTCGGTGCCGAATAAGGTGGATTTAGAGCACTACATGGTTGTGCTCAAGGAAAATGAAGACCACTTCTTTAAGCATCAAGCGGATATGCTTTTACACGGAATCAAAGTCGTGTCCTATGGGGACTGTTTTGACTGTTTCCCAGGATACGTGCAAGACCTTGCCACTCAGATCTGCAAACAGCGAAGTCCAGGTACTGCGCTGCTCAAGTACAAAGTACGAAACTCACGGGCTGCTTCTGGTGGTTTTCCTTTTTTATTTTTGATGCTATAATTCATATGCCATAAAATTCACCAACCTTCCAGTTACTTTAAAAAAAATGCCTCTGGGTAATTTAAAATTAGAAGATTGGGATGATTGGTGTGATAGTGACAGTCTGTATATAAAGTAGCTTTTAACGTTTACAGCTGTGCACACGTAATGTTAGACACATTCATTCACGTTTCAGGATACCTTAACCGAGAAAGAAAACTACCAGGCTGGCTTTATCAGTTGTGACATTTAACACCTGAAAGATGCAGACATCTTATAGCTTTATCCTGTCTCAACAGTTTGAAAGTTGAAACTTCAGAAGCACAAATGGTTTTTATGAAGACATTTCTTTTCTCAAGTAACCTATTTTCCCTGTTCTGAGTGCAGCACTGTTTGGTAACACTCCTCGGCCCTTCTTTTGGGAATTGTTCATCTGTCAGGAAGGACCGGGATAATGGAGAAATCCCTAAACCTGGGCCTCTCGACATCAGGGAGGGAGTGGCTTTGCCGTCGGTATCATGAAACGCTGGCGAAAGCAAGCTTGGAAGGGTCCGTGCTGGCTCTTGTACAGTGGGAACAGGAAGCCCGGGCACACTCCCCACGCGGTGGAATAGGTTCGCCACAAAGGTGGTGGTCGTAACCAGTTGTGAACTGGGAGACTAGAGAATGCACAGGTAATCCAACAGCTAAGTTGTTGTTGCTTTTTAACCACTAGCACTTTCTTTTCAGAATTGCTAATAATTAGTCAAATGGGCCAATTTAAGTTGCATTTCCACGAATAAAAACATAATTAGGGCAGTAGTCAGTTTCTTACTAAGGGCAGAAAGGAACATATGCTTGCCAAGCTACTAGCTGTCACATGCTGCTACAAATTTCACATTCTTGACTTTATTTGATTTTTTAGTAGCAGTGTCCGCTGCTACTAACTAGGTGATTTTATGGATGATGAGATAAGCTCACAGAGATGAATAACTTGCCCGGTTATTGCTCAGACATTTGGAGCGGGGATCAGGATCCTTGCCTGACAGCAGAGCCAGCGCAGCGCTCGGTGCGTCCTGGTACCAGCTCCCGTGCGCGGCTCTGCTGGGAGGCTGTGGGCTCTCGTCCCTGCCCGATCACCGCTCCTTCGTCCACACGCACGACTCCCCGGAAGACCGGGGCCGACGTAAACCCTGGGCGTGCTCCGACTCCTGGAGTCTGTTGCTGGGCGGCTTCCTGTCGCTGCTGAGGCCCCTCTTCCAGGCCTCGGCAGCTGAGTGGATTCGACGGGCTGCCAGAGGGCTGGCTTTTAATCTGTCTGTGTCATGACGGACATTTGTCTCGGGTTCAGGGAGTACCTCTCCTGACGGGAGAGGAGGCCCACTGACGCCGGCAGTGTCAGCCATCGCTCCCTGGGTGCCGCCAGCTCCAGGTGCTTCGCGCAGTCGTCCAGTGAGTCCTCGCGCCTGCCAGCCCTGGGAGGTGGACGAGGAGGGCAGGGAGTCGCCCGCGGTGGGCTGGAGCTGGCCGCCTGAGAGCGGCCTGAGGAGGAAGAGCGCTGAGGTCTCAGGGCTGCTGACTGCTTTTCTTTCTTCCTCAGATGCCGACCGAGTGGACAGCACCACGTTACTGGGTAAAGCAGATCTTTATTTTTGCCTACACATTCCACTACCTTCCTGGCACTAGTCGTAAAGTCACAAAAGTCTGTGTCTCACATTAAAGAACTGGCCGGTAGCTAAACAGCCGCTGAGGATGTTGACAGCCGTGCCTTTGGTGCAGTCCCTGCCGCAATGAAGGGACCAAAAGTCAGCCTTCGACTGGGAAGCACAGCTTCTCAAACGTGGGCCACCTGGCACCCGAGAATAACTTCCCGTCCTAGAACCCAGAGTTACAGGGGAATCGGAACAAAGTTCTATTTGTGTTATACCATTTGGGGCAAGATGTAGGAACTTAGAATGACCCATCCCTTCTGAAATTTTAATTATAAGGATCTGAGCTTTCATACAGAATTTTCTGTTTAAAACTCATTTGAGATGTGAATGGTGTTCATGTTGGGCTCAGTTCTGCCTGTTTATAAATTAACAGGACTCAGCTTCCTCCATTTGTGAATTGGGCCCCAGCGGCCTCCGCTCGCTCGGTCAGCAGGTTAAGAGGGGTTCTGGTCAGTGGGCAGAGGCCTCGCGTGCAGCCCTGCTGGGCCCGGCGTGTCCATAGATGGGAAAACGCCATGGTGCGGGGACTGCTGGCCTCACTTCCGGCCGGTGGTGGCTGAGGTTCAGTGCGGGAATCATAAAATCGCTGGTCTCAGCTTTCCGTTTGCGCCCTGTTTCCACGTGAAAGGACATGCTTATTACAGTTGTGTTACACTTAAACTGACTCCCAGACTATCGCTTCCTTTTGAAAGAGGCATTAACTCGATCGACACGATCCGTAGTGCGTGGCAGCGATTACTTGGCCAGTGGCTTCAGGAGGATCAAATTCGTAAACTGGTCCTTGGAGGGTGGATTCTAGCATGAATAAGCTTTTTACTAAGTCTTCATCTTCCAGGTAATGCATGTCAGGACTGTGCAAAGAGGAAGTTAGAAGAGAATGGAATTGAAGTTCCAAAAAAACTCAGACCATCAGGTACGGGAGTCGCGTTCTTTGTGGGGAGCTGTCTCCGGTTTGCAGTCGCGGTCACGGGGCTGTGCTCTGAGGCCCGGGTGGGCGAGGGAGGCGCACGTCAGGTCAGAGCCAGAGAGGCCTGGAATGGAACCTGGCCTCTCGCTTCCAGCTGCCCGGAGGTGCTCCCTTTGAAAAGTTTCTGTTGATCAAGTAAGCGTGTTACTGAAGAAAAGGACACCGAGCAAGTGTACAAGTAGGAGGCCCGCTCAGTGGATTTCCACAAAGTGAAAACATCATCTGATCACACCCAGTTCAGGAAAGAGAACATTGTCGGGAGTCCCCTTCCCACTTGCCCGTCATTGCCCCGGCACCCAGAAGTGACCACTAGCCTGATTTATGCCACCTTAGTCTCTACAGAAAACCATTTTAAGTCATTTGGGTTTTTTTCCACTGCCTCTGTCACTAAGATTTACTTAAACTATTGAAATATTTCTTTAAACTACTTAAATAGGCTACTTCCGTTGACGCTAGGAAAGGTGACCTAGCTCACTCATGCGGCCTTTCTCCCTCCCTTCTCCTGCTCCCAGGCTTTGATAGCACTGGGTATTGTTTCGCATTCTTCACGTTAAATGCGGTACTGAGACCTGCCTCCAGCATGCAGACCGGGCTGTGACGGCCCCTCCTCACCCACGCCCTGAGCCTGCCGGCTTCATGCTGTCGGTGCCGGTCCCCACGGTTACAGGACAGAAAGGAAAGGAGACCTCCAGTCTGTCAATGCATTGATTCTAAAAGGTGGAAAACAAAAGCATTTACTCGATTCAGACAGCGTCAGTATTCTTTCCTGGTTAGCCAACTTGCGTGTGAGGTTAACAGGCCCGCCGCCATGTCCGCTGGCCAGTTGCAGGACGTGTTCTCAGTGTGAAGGTCAAGTGTGGATTTTCCCTTACATTCCATTCTTCATATTGAGACCTTAAGACATTTGTGTTGCTGTTTATTTTTTGAGGAGGTTCTGGATTCCCCTTAGCCCCTTGTTGTCTGTTATTTTATGACTTTGATAGATAGCTTTTCAAATCTCTGGAGACACCAGAGGCCTCCCTGGTCACCTGACTCTACTCCATTCCTGAAAATGTTGAAGATTTTCAGATAACAAGAGTTTATATTTTATTACTTTATATAAGAAAACATCAGTAAAACATTCTTAAAAAACCATATGGTAAGCCACCAAAAATTTGTGAGAGCTAGGAAGCATTTAACCTAACCATGACCTATTCATTTAACATTTTTTTTTTTTCTTTTTTTAAACAGAGTCTCACTGTGTTGCCCTGGCTAGAGTGAGTGCTGTGGCGTCAGCCTAGCTCACAGCAACCTCAGACTCCTGGGCTCAAGCGATCCTCCTGCCTCAGCCTCTTGAGTAGCTGGGACTACAGGCATGCGCCACCATGCCCGGCTAGTTTTTTCTATATATTTTTAGTTGTCCAACTAATTTCTTTGTATTTTTAGTAGAGACGGTGTCTCGCTCTTGCTCAGGCTGGTTTCGAACTCCTGAGCTCAAACAATCCGCTCGCCTCGGCCTCCCAGAGAGCAAGGATTACAAGCGTGAGCCACCGCTCCCGGCCTTAACATTTAAGTTAATTCCTCAGTGGGCATGTTTGAGCAGTACTGTGATCCTACATTTTCCTTCAGTGCTGCAAGAAACATGTACTGTTGAAGTAATCTGTTGTAGATAACAAAGATTCATAATGAATGCAAATAAAACTTAAAGTAGGACAATTTTTAAATGGTTAGCTGCAGAGTGAGTTGTTGGCCAAGTTACGATTGGTGGCGAGAAGAGCCAGGGGCTGCGGCGTTTGGGGATGAAGGTGAGAGTGAGTGGGTCCTTTCGGGAGAGCAGCTGAGGGACTCCCCATCCTCTCGTTTAGATTTTGTATAACTTTAGTGCACTTGGGGGACACATGCATTTTTAGAGGGAGAATTCAATTTTGATAGTGTTTTGGATAAAATTTTGTTTTTCCTGAGATAAGGGTCTCGCTCTGTTGCCCAGGCTGTAATGTGGTGGCATCATCATAGCTCACGGCAACCTCAAACTCCCAGGCTCAAGCCATCCTCTCCGCTCAGCTTCCCAAGTAGCAGGGACTACAGGTGTGAGCCACCCCATGTCCTGCTGATTTTTTTTTTTTTATAAAGAGGGGTATCTTGCTATGTTGCTCAGGCTAGTCTTGAACTCTTGGCCTCAGGTGATCTTCCTGCCTCAGCCTCCCAAGGTGCTGGGATTGCAGGCGTGAACCACCTCACTTGGCCATGCACATAGGTTTTATCGCCTAGTGGCCTGCCTCTGAATGGTGTTGGCGTATCGGCTGGCAGGGCCTACTGCCTGGTAGACTTTGCCGTGGAGCGGTGGGTAGGTGTCCCCTTCGATGCCCGTGAGAGCTTTGCTCTCAGATGCCATCACCTGCAGCAGCAGCCCTGCCTTCCCCAGGCGGTCGTGTGTACTCAGGGAAAAGCCTCTGGTCTCAGTTGTGCGGAAGGCCTTGGCCTGTGTGCACGCGGGTAAGGGAGGACAAGGTCATCTTCGCAGTCCTGCGGCCACGCCTGCAGCTCCGTGTGCTCGGCAGTCCCGTCCTGCACACTTCGTGCCGTCATCTCCGCGTGCCCCGCAGGCTCCCACTGCATGTTTGTTGAGACTGCCCCGTCCTCAGTGCGCTAAGAACGAAAACAGGATCCATGTTTATGGGTTGAGATTTCCACACATCTTTGCAAACCGAACGTCACAATTTACTCGGTTCCCTGATGGTATTTATAACTTCACAAGCCATTTCTAGACAGCGTCTGCTGTTGCCATTACGGAGGGGTCTTTGAAGTGTTTGGCATATAAGAGTAATTGTAAAGTAGTTTCTGAAATAGAAATCAATTACAAATAACTTTTTTCGCTGAACTTTAACATTTTGCCATTCCTTTCTTTTATTTGAACAGATGATGCTGGAGGGTCTTGAAATCCTTAAAACCAGTACACCAGCCTCTGTAACCACAGTGCCGTGCCCAAACGAGGAATGTACAGAGAACTCCACACGGGTCTCTCCACTCTAAGCCGTCACATACCCTCCGAGAGCCACTCAAGGCTGGGTGAGAGTCCCCTCCTGTAGGTGTCTGTGCAGGAGGCGACACGTACGCACTGCAGGTGTGCTTTGTAAGGACTGACGGACAGCTACCTCAGGGACCAACATCGCTGGGAAGGCATGGACCTGGTATTCCCGCTTCCTTGCGACAAGGTGGTATTTTTCCTGATAAAAGGGGGAGAGTAAAGACTGTACAAGCAACAGTAGTTGCCAAAGAGAAAATAAGAACTAGATACATCTTATAATTTTTATGTGGGAACATCTGTTAACCGTAGAAAACGTTTTAAAGGTATGTTTGTTAATAGTAAAGAACATGTGGATACTCCGAATCCACTAGTGAAAATGGTGTTTTTTAAAAGAACAACAAGATCAAAAGGGCTTCTTTGGAATTATGTCATTTTAGTAACTTCTGTTCTGGAGAAATGGAAGGTCTGCGGGCCTTCTCAAAAGCACAGTTTAGCGTCATGCAGGTCCACTTTGTGACTGATGATGAGAAAGTACAAGATAATGAAAAAACAAGGCACAAGACCAAGTTTTAAACTTCAGATTGTAAATTCCAAGCTTTCCAAGTCTCTATTCTCTGGGGTAAGGCTCAAACTTTCTGTTCTTATCTCTTAAAAATCTCTTTCCATTGCCCACGTGAAGGGGGTGTGCACACAGTGAGTCGGGCAGACCTTGTACAGGGCCCTGCAGCACGTTAACCGTTCCCAGAGGCTGCCAGGCGGGAACGGCCACGCTGGCTGCGCTGCTGGTGCGCGGGAGCCTCTGACGGTGCCTGTGGCAGAGGCTCTCGTGGTGGTGCAGTGAGGTCTTTGAATGAAGGGTTGTCTTTGGAAACAACAAGCCCTGCGTGGTTTCAACTCGAGGCTGCTCATTTTGAGTGACATTTCTTGCCAAGCCTTGTGACACTCACTATTGATGGCACCGCAGCTGCCGCAGGTGCAGAGAAAGTTGTTAATAAGAAACACAAGGTTGGGGTGTGTAGGGAGTGAGAAGCCAGACACCTGCTGCAGACTTTTTTTTTCCTTTTTGAAGCACGGAAAACAAATTTTTATGCCACTCTGGTCATAAATAAATTTTTAACTTTAACCCTGTGTGCTCAAGGTTTCTTTAGTTATCACGAGGGTTGCTATAACATATTTAATGAGAATTTTTAGCTGGAGTTGCTACCAAGTTGTGAAATCAAGCAAATGATTACTTGAGTGTGTTTAAATTTTTAAAACAGCAAACAGTATATCCCACTGCTTCACTTGACTAGCGTTAAAAAAACCAACATTATAAATTGTATTTTCAAAGACACACTTATATAGTGTAATCAGGGATGGTTATCTCAAAGTTGGCCACAGGGTATAGAAAAATTATGAGCATAGAGGGAGGGTTCTGTGGAATAAACTGGAAAAGTTAGAGCCCTTTATATGAAGAGCTTTGAATGCCACGCTGAAGGATCTGAGGCGATCTTGCTGTAATGAATGTATATATCTAGTCCTGTTGCATGCTTGTTTTAAAATGCAAGTTTATTCCAGTGAGTGATATATTAGAAACACCTTGAGCATAATGCATTTGTTTATGTATATAATTTTGTCAGTGACATTAGGTCAGGGGAAGACAAAGTATGGCCTGTTGGTTCACTTTCTCAAGCTAGTGTAGTTGTTACATTTTACAGTTGCATTTAAAATAGTTACACAAGTACCTACTGAAGAGCCTCCTTACTGCCTCGCCAACGCCTGAAATATTTACTGTGGCCCTTAAAGAAGTTCGCTGATCCTGGCACTAGGGGAATGCGGTAAACTGCACCCAGCTGCGTGGAGCTTCAGAAGAACACGCCAAACTCACGCCTGCTCAGCCCGCAGTCGCCTGCCAGCTGGTTCACGAGGAGCCACGCCCTCCCACGGCACGTGTGAGCGTTGGGACAACTCTCCTCCCTCCACCCCTTCTGACACCCACTTCCACAAATGGACTTTAGGGCTTTTTCAAGATAAAGTGCCATATTAATTTTAGTATTTGTGTATTTCTTAGCCATTTAATGTATCTAAAATCAGCAATTTTTATTAGGTTGTACCTATTTTGAGTGCAGTACCCCAACTCCTTTTCTGTAACCCTGTGATTTTTATTGCTTTTATGGTTTTATACTTTTGCATTACATGGTGGTTTTCAGGAATGTGGACATGTCGCATCGGAACAGAAATGACTGTACTAGGTAGGACTGCTGACAATCTGAGTCAAAGTTATGAAAAAATGAGAACAGCCCAGGCAAGAGATAAGGGACACAGAGTTCATGTAGCATTTAAAGGAACATTTCCTCGTTAAAGCTGATGTCTTCCAAGGCAGAGAAGGAAGCAGGCGATCAGGTGTAGTGCCGACACTGTGAAACAGGACAGAGGAGGAGGACGAGAGACTGGCTTCTGCGATCTGCAGTTCAGAGAGCAGCTCTCTCACTGCACTGTAAGCTGCTTCGGAGCAAGAACCAAGTCTTTTTGAGACTTAGTTTCTGAAGCACAGAGTGCATTCTGTTGTTGATGCAACAATGAGTTCAAAACTGATTCCGTTACTTCTGGAGGCTACTCCTTGGTTAGCACTTGGGCCCAAAGTAGTCTTTTTTTTTTCTTCTTTCTTTTTTGTGGTGAGCAATTTGGTTTCACCAAAGCAATCTTAGAAGATCGCCCCAGAATTGTCTTGTTCCATTTTGAAATGGAAATGAAGTACTATTGAAAAGTGTGCAACTTTCTTTCCTACATATGTATTTAAGTGGAGAAGTCAGCTGTTACTTGAGAAAGCTTGTATTCTTCAATATTTCCTTAACAGAAATTATACTCAGAAAAATTTACATTGCATTGAAGCAGACATATTTCAATTTCACCATTAAAACTTTTTTGGCTGCTAAAAGGTACACTGGAGACATCTGAAATGAGAATATTTTTATTGATATTTTCAGTATTGAAAAAGTTTGTCTGACACAATTGCCTTAAAAGCCAGGTTCAACAACTTATTAACCACCCTATAACTAGTACATTTAAAAAAGAGTTTTCCTTAAAGAGTAGAGGTGCAAGGCAAGACCAGAGTGAAGACTACTGGAAGGGGGCCTGAATACTCCTTAACTGAAGTGAGCTATAGCCTCTTTGGCTAAAACAACTGTGATTTTCCTTAAATGGCACACCGGCTGCTCCTGCTTGCTTCAGAAGCCTGCTTTTGAGGAGCTGTCGGGATATTAAGGGCACTGAACAGTGACGCACCCGACCACTACAGGGCTGCTGGCTGTTCGAGGGCACGCCAGTTCCTAAGAGGACTCTTGATGGCTCTTGCTGCTTTCTTGACCTTCAGTGTCTGGATACTGAGAAAGATCTAGAGTCAAAACTCGGCTGAACATGCAGTCATCTTGCTGAAATGGAGAGAAGACAGTGAAGAAATTCAGTTCCCCTAATTAGGGAAAAAGTATTAAAGTAAAACAAGGGCCATTATTGAATCTGGATTTGCATTAAAAAGGAACCTTCTTTTACACAGAAGGTATCAATTATCTGCATTTATGTCAGGTTTTTTCTGTATTATCTGGTAGGAGAATTTCCATTTCTCTTGCAGCATGTTTCCAGGTGGTCCCCTAACATACTGTAAGCACAGGAAGGTAAATTAATTTTTATTTTTGCTTAAAGGAAAACTCAGGAAGTAAAAACTATCCAAAAACTGATGACTTGAATTAGTTGCTCCACTCCATTAGCCCAGGTAAGTATTTTTGAGTGGCTTAAAGGTGTGTTCAAATTCTAAAATTTACTATACAACCTGAAACTTCCAATGAATTTGTTTTTTCCTCTGATATTTTTGGAAGATAAATGGTTTCTTGTTCTACTACAGTGCATTTGTTTTTTGTTTAAAACATTCAAACATTACAGAAACATGAAATACAATATTAACAGTTTACTCTGTGTAAGTTAATGCATACTATTTTACAAAATGAAACTAATACACTGTTCTGTAACTTTCCATTTGCTGCTTTCACTTAAAATATATCTTAAATCTCTATGTACTACCATAGGAAAATAATCTGAGTAGTTACTTTTAAATCTTATTTGATTAAAAAGTCATTTACGCCTCAGACTCCATTTGGAATTATTGTAAAAGGAAGACATGTAGCTGTCAGGGTGCTAAGAGGAGTCTACAGTGGCCGCTCCACTCCCCCTCTCAGTTTATCTTTACCTCGGGATAGATGCCTATTAGCGCGTCAGCTTTGGAATAGAACTCTTCTTTTAGGGAAATGATTATCATCTGAAACTGCTCTTGAGTCTGCTCTTTGATGTAACTTGACACCTGGGAGGAAATAAGAAAAGGCCTCGTTTGGGCTCTGGGGACAGTGATTTCGCATTGTCTCTTGAGTTTGCCCATTTTAAGTGACAAGGACTTACTTGCCTTTTTTTTTTTTTTTTTAAAGACAGAGTCTCGCTTTGTTGCCCTGGCTAGAGTGAGTGCCGTGGCGTCAGCCTAGCTCACAGCAACCTCAGACTCCTGGGCTCAAGCGATCCTCCTGCCTCAGCCTCCTGAGTAGCTGGGACTACAGGCATGCGCCACCGTGCCCAGCTCATTTTTTCTATATATATATATTTTTTAGTTG
>CAUYSK010004500.1:0-42760 GCA_963575035.1 Avahi laniger | reverse complement strand
GATTACCAAAACTGATCCAAGAAGAAATAGAAAGCCTAAAAATAATGAGTAACAAGACCAAATCAGTAATCAAAAAGCACCCTACAAAAAAAAATATATCCAGGACCAGATGGTTTCACTGGTGAATTCTACCTAATATTTCACTTTCTTTAAATTTCACCTGGCAAGTGGCTACCATATTAGGCAGTACAGGATTAGAATGTTGGCTTGCAATGTTGAAGTAAATCCACAAAGGGTGGGTTCTAAGTCTGTTTTGTTTACCGAGGTATGTTGTGTGACCAGAGGACTGCCTAACACATAGTGGGTGCTCAATAAATATTCACTGAATAAATAAATGACTGGATAAAAGATGTGTCCTATTAGGCCAATCCTCAGGTATGCATGGTTTTACAGCTTTTGACTTCTATGCAGCATCATTAGAGGAAGATGTGTGAAATATCACAATTAAACACTCTCTCAGACTCAAACCAGTAACACAGCCTTCACTGACCTTAGTAGACATAGTACTTCCCGTAGAACTTCAAGTAGATGGTCAATAGGAACATATTTAAATTCTGCATTAAGAATTCAGATACTCTGAAATATCCTCAGTCCCTAACCTGAAAGGTATGAAAACAATTCATTTTAAAATTGTCCTATCAGATACTCTGATGGAACATTATTTTGAGCAATACTTCCTCATCATCAAAGGAAGATGGTAGGGACAATACCAGATTCCTAAATCCAGCGATGGAACTGAGTTTAAGAGCTCTTTTTGGAGACACCAAATAGAATGTCTCATGTGTTTCTTAAAGTGAAAAGGGGTATCCCCACAAAAACACATCTGGCATATATAACTTTCAGCACCTTAAAAAAAATTACACATAATAGTCTGCAATACCAGCATTTATTAACCCAAAAACATATTGAGAAGTGACAAAAATGGAAAAGCATTACTAAAAAGACAGATCAAAGACAACAATGATGAATTCTGTTCCAAATATGATGGTATTTTAAACAAAATACTGATAATATAGTGTGAAGAACATTGCTTTCCATTAGCAATAGTGAATTCTAAATATTTTTGCTTTGTGAACCTGATGCCATTAGGGAGAAAATATTCCAAAGATGACTATTGCATTTAGCCTGCCTTTCGACACACGCCATCTAAACAACAACACAACAATCCATTATGTGTAGTAGTTTGAAATGTAAATAAAACATCTCCTGAGCACTTTCTTCTAACTCTCAGTACTTGTGGGGACATCTGACCTTGAGCTGAGAGTCTCTTCTGAAAATGTTGTCCACATGTCTAAAGTTCTCCCCCTCACACATGTACTCTGCCATCCACCCTCAACCAAACCATCTAAATTACATTCAGATTTTTGTGGTATCATAATAACTTCAATATGGGATATATTTTCAACATTCTGGTAAGAGACTCCTTTCTTCCCCGCCTCACCCTCCTTCCAAGTTATTTCAGGTTTGCATATTTCATTTTCACATCTCAGTGGGATACCCATCACATAACATTTATTTGTGAGGTCTAAAGGCATAATGTGAGGGATTGTGAACTAGCATGTCAAAACCACACACTGTATGCGTATGTCTTAAAGAATGAAAAAGGATTCCTTTTTTCTCAAGACTTATAAGCTGTCTCAATAGTATAAGTCCAAAGTGAATACCACAACCTAATTAAAGATGAAGAGCATAACAAGCATTATTAAAATGTCTTTTTTGATTCATTCTTCTCCAAGTTATGTTTTTATCAAATGTCTTGTCTCATTAATGACTCCAATAGACATAATAAGTACACACACCTAATGTTATCAAATTCAGAAGAGAACTGAAAGAATTTTCCTCTACATGTTTTGGGACATCTGACAGTAGAGAATGCAGAGACAGGGTAGAAAGGGGCTGTGAGAAGAGGCTAAGTCCCTTCACCTGCCTACAGGGATGAACATATTTATATACTTCCAGACAAACAAGGTTGTTTTTAAGATCTTTTGAGTAGGAAATGCCACAATCTCTCCTGTGTTCCTACATTTAGAAGCTTTATTTCTAGTAAGTTCTTCCTTTGAGTCTAACCAGTCTTTAGGCTCAGCTTCATGAGCATTTAAGCTGTACAGCTGCACAGGGCCCTGGGCTCAGAAGGACTCTCCCTCATACCCATGCCTGCTTTTATGTTTTGTTGTTACCATCTTGAAATTCTTAACAATTTTATCTTTGAACTTGTGTTTAGTAAGTGAAGTCTGATGGGATGATGAAGCATGTGCATGAGAAGGGAGGATATGTGCCATATGTGAGCCCTCTGTCTCCTTCTGCCCCATTCACATGCAGCCCCACGGGCTCAGAATTCCTGTGGCCCATGATGAGTGGGGGTTCAGGGAGACTCAAAACAAGTACAAGGAAGGCGTGTTACATCCAGACTGATTAAGCAGGGACACAGACAGCCTTGGGAGACTTTCCATTACAACCAGAACTCATTTTGAATGAAGAAAGAAGCCAACAGAACCCAAAGTAACACAAATAACTAAGGAAGGGCATTATAACCTTTCTTACTCCTGTTACTTCCTCTGTATTATCCAATCACTTACACTAAAAATGATAAAATAGATGGAAAGGAGAAGATAGAGTGACATCGAGTTCCTTTTCCTTTCAGTCCTTCCTTGCTCATCAATAAGCTGAAGGTAGAGAGCACTAGAAAATGGGGACATATCAAGAAGTAAAATAAAAACAATTAAGTCTTGTGCAGCAATTCCATAGTTTCGTAAGAACAA
Organism: Avahi laniger; assembly: GCA_963575035.1. NCBI lineage: Eukaryota > Metazoa > Chordata > Mammalia > Primates > Indriidae > Avahi > Avahi laniger. The sequence goes on along the minus strand of CAUYSK010004500.1, from coordinate 40,001 downwards.
AATACATGTGTATATACAAGCTATGAAATACAAATTGTGGGGAGAAGGGGACGGGTATATGTGTACACAAAGAGTGCAATGCGCACCACGCGATAGGATGGACATATTTGAAACCTGGACTGAGGGGGAGGGGGGGGCAAGGGCAACATGCGTAACCTAAACATCTGTACCCCCATATTATGCTGAAATAAAAAAAAAAGAAATACAAATTGTGTAATGTTCTTGATTCCACATACGAGCTTAACGCTCTCATATTTGTATTTCAAAGTGGTACTGCACATTATAAAGATCGATGGTAAACTTCATACTAACAATTTAAAGTTTGAATTTTTCTTTACTAAGAACAACATAAAATAGCAAATAAAAAACCCCATGATCCCAGGCATGGGCATGAAAACCCCAGACATTGCCATGAAAAAGAAATTATATAATTAAAATATTTTTTAAAAAGAAATTCAAAAAAAGCACATGACAAGTCAAGAGAAACAGACTGTGGGGAAAAAAAGCTTTGTTTTTAGTAGCTGTTTTAACAGCACTTTAGCACCTATTCCCCTACTTTTTGAACAAGGCATCTGCATTTTCGTTTTGAACTGGGCCCTGCAAATTTTGTGGCTGGCCCTAACCTCCCTCCTCCTCATGCTACAGATCGCATCTACTGTATCTGTTCTGCTGGGTCGCCACTTGTTAGTTTTCACCCTCTTCTCCATTCATCCACCCAACAAATATTCACTGTGCTATGCTCAGGCATTGTGCTAGGTGCTGAGGATAGAAAAAGGAATAAGATATTATTCTTGCCCTCTAGTGTAGTTGCGGAGATGGACAAATAACCATAAAAAGGTAATAATACCTACTTTCCATGACTTCAGTGAGAAATATAAATAATATACATAAAATGCACAAACCACTTACAATAATGATTGTTAACCTTCAGCATTCTACCCAATTACGTCATTGAATTCCAATTACAACTTGCTGGGTAGGTCCTATTATTGTTTCCATCTTAACAGCTACAGAAGCAGAGATTTTGAACAGTTAAGAAATTACACCACAGTGATTTTGTCATTAAGTGGTAGAACTAGGAACTGAAGCTATGTACGCCTTTTCTGAGTTCATAAGTGATAGCCATCATTCTTATTAATATACCCCTTAATGTAATCCTAACCATTCTTTATTTTCTAGTGTTGCAGTTGTGTCTTCATTTCTAGTTCCTCAAAGGCCAATTTTAGTTGTAATTTTATCAATCTCCTTACATTATTTATCACTAAAAAATATCCATTCTAAATTTTTTCCAATTTATTTGTTAGTATTTTGTGTAGGACATAAAATATAGCTTCTCTTTTTTTCAAAAAATCTGACAATCCTTTGACCCAGTTGTAGAAGATTGAATTCAGCTGATAAAACTTGTGATTCTCAAAATTATGTTCATGACGTTGTTCGTTAAAATTCAAGTAGACTGACTTGGGCCTTGGCTTTACTGCCCACTAGTTTCAGTAAAGTACTTAATTCTCAAAGCCTAAATTTTCCCGTATGTAACATCAACATGAACACAGTATTTTAACTATCACATAGGGTCATGGTTAAGATTGAATGAGATAATTCTTACAAAACACTTAAAATAGCTCTGGTATCTAACAAACACTCAAAAACATGTTAGTTTTAATACTATTATTTTTAGTACTCTGTACTCAAATGGATTTCAAATGATTTTCTCTTGAAATGTTTTCCTCCATTACAAAAAACTAAGTTCAATCGTCTCTAATTACTCAGACATACACTATTTCTTCATAAATTAAAGCACACAAAAAATCCCCCAGAATAGCACCTGATGGTCATATATACCTCTACAATTCAAGGGATCTGAGATGTTTTTACTTATATACTCCTTCACTGAATATTCCAAATACCACCCTCATTTCTTTTTTCATTCTGAACTACCTATTCTAGGGTTGAGGGCAAGAGTTTTAAAACTACATATAAATAACTCTATAAATGTAAGGAACTATTCCCGTCATTTTTAGCAAGGCTATCTCAGTTCTCTCTAACCTTTGAAGTGACACTTAAATTTAAGGAGGTTGAGCAAATTAAAATGGCCAGAGTGTTTTCTGTGGAGGAAAAGGAAAGGATTAGCTAATCTGAAGGTTACTGTCGTCACTCAGGCCGTCAAACGACTGTTTCCCTGGCTTCTAAGTGATTGAAGAACACATAAAAAATAGACTGGATACCACATAAAAATAGACTATATACCTATTTTTAAAATAGCTTTAGAAAAAAGACCTTCGTTTGACATTTTTATTATGGTTTAAAGAAAACAGCATTTTTGTAAAAAAAATCAAGCTCTCATTTGATACCTTAGAAAAACATGATAGCTATGTGATATCTTCTTAAAATCAAACTTTTTTCATTAATGTTGGCTGTTCCCACTGCAGGCTTGTGAGTCCTTACCAATTCTTGAGTGTCTTCCTGCAGTGGCAGAAATGCTGCTTCCAGAATAGCAGTCTGGTCAGCACTGAGCTTCTGCCACAGCCCGATCAGCAGAATCACCAAATGAGTGGCACTTTTCAGCCTGTTGAATGACTGGAACAGATTGTCTTGGTTTTCCTCTAGTGCATCTGCTAGAGCTATTACCTGCAGAAATTACAAACTTCAGTTAGGGACAATTTCAGAATTCTTGAGCCCTCAACAAATTACGTTTGGCACACTTTTGTTTTTCTTTAAAACATCTTGACGAACTTTGTCTTCCATAAACACAAGCTATATTGAGTAGTAAAAGAGTTATCATTCATCTGCTCACTTCCTTCTTTTAAAAAATGCTCAGAGTAATTCCAAATCCATATGGCCAGGAGATGAAAATATCCACAAAATCAGTTTAGTGGGGACATTGTTCAGTGTCTGCTTCACCGTCAATGGACCTTCTTCAATATATGGAAATATAAGTAACCTCTAATAAAGTTATCACAGTCTTTATTATTAGCCAGAAAGATTGATCAATTAAAATATTCTTATCAAAATAATAGCATTTGCCTTGTAGTTCAAAATAATAACTTCATTATACCTTTTTCAGAAAATAACTGTCTTCCTCTGATATTAGTTTTTTTATGTTACATAGTATTGGGATATCTGATATTTCTTATTATATCTAAAAAGTAGATAATGTTCAAACATTTGAACAGTTGAGGGATGCCATTTTTAACACAAATGTGAGGCACCAGCCCACAGGAACCTGAAAGAAAAAAAAGTTCAGGGTGTGTTACCTTTACAATGCCAAATCTGCTTAGGATAAAATTGGCAAGAGTGAACAGAATTGGCTTTTTTTTTATCCTTTTGAATAATCCTGTGGAAAAAAGAACTAAAGCAACAATTGGATGGAACATCCAAGACTTCCCATTGGTGTTTTGTTTTATTTTAATGTCTTGGTGAATTGTGTGCTCATTAAAAGTAATGAACTGACTGCCCTAGAAGCTCGAGGCGTCTGATAGTCCCCTGAATAGGAACAGCAAATGACAGGGCAATGTGAGCTCCTTTCTACAAGCCCCCGCCAGCTTGAGGGACGAGAGCTGAGAGGAGTTTTGGAAGTCTGCTGCAGATAATCCATTTGGTGATATTTCATGGTTTATTGACACAGGCCCAAAGGGCTTCTTAAAAAATCACTATTCAAATGAGTGTATAGCTATGTGGTCTCCCAAATACCATGTGGGGAGAGGGGCCGTAGGGGAACAGTCCTCAGCGTGTTTGGGAGACACTGAAAAAGAGATACAGGTTAGGGAAAGACAGAGCACTAAAGGTCCTTGCCTAGAAACGCTGGGATGACCAGGATTCTTTGTCACTTGGCTGAGGGCTTGTAAGAGTTATAAAAGGCAATCACAATTCACATCGGGCTCTATAGGGAGTCATGGGAGTTTGAACCAAGACCAGCATTACATAAAGTGCATTGCTTACTATATGCCTAGTTCTGTGCATTTGCGTTAGCGTTCTGTGCATTTCCATTAACATTCAAAAGAAGTACACAATATTCTTATAGCCTACAACGATCTTACAACTTGTTGGAAAAAAACCCATATATATAGAATCAATTAGTGGAAAGAAACATTATTATTAATATAATAATGTCCTAATTGTGCAAAATAGAAAGTAAATGTGAAAGAAGTTAGCAAAGGGAGGGATTATTGTGGGCCAGAGTTAATATCCCTGGGGCCTCTTTTACTCAAATGGAGCTTGGAACTCATCCCTTCCCCATTACTTCAAGAAGTCCCCTCGAAGAGGGAGAAAGGCCACTTTTCCTTAAACCAAAACACCTGGAATCATGTGGTTCGCCCCCACCCTCACCATGATTACAACTGACTCCTGTTAAAGTCTAAGTTTATACTCTTTTTCTTCTTGTGAATGTTACCAATCAAGCCTCATTGTGGGGCCATAATATGACATAGATGCTTATTGTCAAAAACTCCAAATCATACAAAGATCAAGGTCATAAACACCTAGTGAGTGCCAGGTATGCATAAGAATTTGCAGGAAGCACTGTAGGGAATTCAATGTAGACAGATCTAATCTCCACCTTCAAAGAGTTCATAATAGAGAAAGAAAAATAGGTCAAGGAGGTAAATATTGTCCACATAATAAGGAAGACCCTGTAGATCAGCAGTCCTCAACATTTTTGGCATCAGGGACAGGTTTCATGGAAGACAATTTTTGCACAGACTTTGGGAGGAGTGGTTTTGGAATGACTCAAGCATATTACATTTATTGTGCAGTCAAACCTCTCTGCTAATGATAATCTGTATTTGCGGTCACCCCCCAGAGCTAGCATCACCGCCTCAGCTCCACCTCAGATCATCAGGCATTGGATTCTCATGAGGATCACGCAACCTAGATCCCCTCCATGTGCAGTTTACAGTAGGGTTCACACTTCTATGAGAATCTAATGCCAACACTAATCTGACAGGAGGCGGAGCTTCTGCAGTGATGTGAGTGATGGGGAATGGCTGTAAATACAGGTGAAGTAGTGGGGATGGGGTTGGAGGGGTTGGGTACCACAGCTATAGACTACGAAGGAGAATTCCATTAACATTATGATTATTATGTTAATGACAATCCTCCATCTATCTAAACATAGACTGCATGCCAGGCATTCTGCTCTGTGCCATGGAGGTATCAGTGCCTTCAATCCTCACACCTCTGGTGCGACTTATTTGGCATTATCTCTTTCACAGATAGAACTCTGAGGCTTAGCAAATGCAAGGAATTTGCCCAGGACTGTACACAGGGCACGCAAACTGTGTCCAACTCTAGAAAGGCCTTGTGCTTGGTTTAATGCCTTGTTGTCCCTGCCTTGAAATTCTGAATAATTTTATTTTTGAACTTGCGTTTTGTGAGTGAAGTTGATGGGACAAGGGAGCATGCACATGAACAGAGAACTTACGTGCATTCGCTTATATGGGTTAAATGCTCTTATACTTGCATTTAAAACTGGCATTGACAATATAAAGATTAATGGTAAAATTCATGCTAATAATTTAAAATTTAAATTTTAAGTAATTTTTCTTTCCTTGGAAAGATATTAAATAAGAAATAAAAAACACCATCAGAGGTTGTGAAAGACAGATCACTGAAGAACGGAAAAAGCTTTATATTTCAGTATCTGTTTTAATAGCCCTTTCCTCCTGCCTTTTGAACAAGGGCCCTTCATTTTCATTTTGCCCTGGGATCTGCAAATTAAGTAGCCAGCCTGACCATACACCTAGTAAATGATAGAACACGATTCAAACTTTGGAGTCTGTCTCACTCCAAAGCCTGCCTGAGACCTTAAGCACTTCGTAGGTTCAGAGATGGGCACACTACTACTGGCTGAGCGTGGAGGACCTTAGGAAGGAAGAGGTGGAGGAAGAAGCAGCTGGCTTGGTCATCTCTTCCCACATTAGGAGAAAGAAGCTATTCAATGTTCAGGAATTTTGTAAGCCAGTTGTTAAACACAGCTATTACTAAAGATTAAATTACATAAACTTAACACTAAATAAGTTACATTAAAAACAAAGGTAATAAACACTTAACACTCATTACTCTTGAGGTTATTTATGCCTACTGTGTCTGTATGTGGGAAAGACTTTGCAATTAGCTACTCCTGTCCATTTCTTCCCAACTTTGCATTCAGAGATCTCATACTGATAGCTTGAAATTGGCCATAGTGGAAGCATTTACAACTTGGAAATCAACAAATATTACGAAAAGTCAGGATTCCTTCCCTTCTCCTCCTCCCCAGAGAGCCTGTTGTTAAATATTTACCAGCAGGCCAGTAAGAAAAGGTACCTGAAATGCATCCTAAAGAATAGATACTGGATAAAGGGGCTTTAAAAGTGAAGGAAACAACTTGAGCAAAGCATTAAAGCAGAAAAGTAGAGGCTGTCTGTTCGGGGAAGAACAAACATTCCAGTTCAGGAACAGTACTTGCTGAGACTAAAAAGGAAAGCTGGGCAACTGTTGTAGAGGGGCCTGAATGTCAGGGTGAAGAGCATGCACTTAACTCTGCGGGCACTGGGGAGCCACTGAGTATTGTGAGTATGGGCGTTACTGATGGAGACTGTACTCTAAGCAGCTATCGGACCATGATAAATATTTGGGGCATTTGCTGGACTTAAGTGAAGCTTTTATGCACGTTCCTCACTATCAAGGGAAAATTCTCACTAAGTGTAACAGCATGTCAGTTCATGGACTCACTCAACTTGCTAAACACAGCTGTGGTGGAAGAATGACTTCTCAGTGAGACAGCAGCCCAGCCGCAGGATCTTTTCTGAGCAAAGCCCAAAATACATCAGTCCAGGAGAAGCATCATTTCTCTAAGTCTCAGTCTCATTGGATAGATTTCTGTGCCATTGTGGAAAGAGTCTGCTATCCCCAAATGGTCACAAAAATTGGAAAGAAATGGGATAAACAATTTCTTATGTAAATTACACCCAAGGAAAATCTTCCTGACCTACTGGCCAGCATGAAATACTAAACAGATCTCCATGTTCTCAATTTAGTTTTACACGTAACAGCCAAGTTTACTTTGTTCTCCATGAGAGCCAAATGAATTTAGCAGAATTAACATAGTAAAAAGAGCTGGAAAAACTAGAACCATCAAGATTCAGATCTGTGTGACCAGGGCCTAAAAGATCTCACAGCTCACCTGAACTGAGAAATGAGGCCAACCAGCTGGTAGGACTTAAATTTGAGGAGCAGTGATTTTTCAGGGCTCATCACTGGCAGAGCAAGATGTGTGTTCTCTAGTGTTCAACAGAAGTACAGAAAGGGAGGAGTTTAGGAAACAATAAATGCTAACGATTTCAAGCATAATGTGTTGATGGCCTTTGTTTTGTTTTTTCAAACTGAAGGTTTCCAAATAAAATGGAGACCCCAAAGGACAACTCTGTCCAACCACCATATCAGTTGATGCCAAAGTAATGAGGCAGAGGCCCAGGGAGCTGCTTGCAGGAAAACGCTCAACTCATAAAGTGAGTGTGAAATTAATCCCAAATACTTCCAGCTGCCAAGATAGGCTCTAAAATTGGTTACAGGAAAGTAGCAGCAGCAACAGCAGAGTAGACATGAATCATACTATGTGAACACTCACATGTCCAATTTCTTCACCTAACGTTACCATCGAATCTGCCTCCAAATCTCATGTGTGGCACATGGAACTCCCCTACATTGTTGCTTAGCTGTCATTTACTGAGGCCTGGCTATGGGACAGACACTGTGCACAGGGCTGTTACACCCAGATTATCATTTGGTCCTCAAGAAAACCCTCTGAGACAGGAATTGCTGACCACTTCTGCCCCACTCCCCGCTGAGGAAACAGAAGCTTAGAGCCATTTGAGCATGTTGCCTGCGGTCATGAATGAGGGCAGAGAAGGGCCAGGATTCCAATCCTGTTCTGTGCCAATACACACATGTATACAGGCGGCCCCATAAAATAACCCAGTGGATTTTTATCTTGATAATTAAGCAAAGATACTAAGGGAAAACACTACTAATATATTACATCCATGATAGGCAAATGTACTTCAGTTAAGCTTTCGCATTATTGGGGCTTTTAACATAAGGTCAACTCAAATGGGTTGGTTTCTGCCCAAAGTTACAGTATAAAGAAAATTAGTTCATAATTTGTAAGGACGGGAAGTTAGCACACTAGGTTTTTTTCTCTTAATAAAGGGAATTTTATTATGTTCTATACAGCCCAAAAATATGAAGATTTTAGAAAACAGCTATTTTCTAGGGCTGCTCCTTTAGTGAAGCTATTTTTTAAAGTATGATTTAATATGATATCAGAGTGTGATAAAGATGATTCATTTATTTTCTATAAATCTCACATTACAATGTCTTCAGTGCTCTGAGCAAGTTGATGTTCTATAATATTAATTGTGAACATTTATTGAGGGCTTTCCAGGAGTCAGGCACTGCACTAACCTCTTTACAGGGATTATCTCATTGAATTCTGAAATCAATTCCATGAGGTAGATACTATTATTGTTCCCATTTTAAAAATAAGGAAAGAGAATTATATAAAGGGTCAAAGAGTTAGTAAGCAGCAGGGCCAGAATTCATAGCCAAGCAATCCGACCCAAGAAACACCATCACGAAGCACTGTCTGCATTAATTTTCTGCCTGCACATGAGTCGCATCACAGGCAATACGTGGAGCAAATTCTATCAGGGGCTCCCCAATGGGAGGTTTCAGCTTTGCTGACCTTCCAGTACCCCATGTGAATCAAGATAGGTTTATTTTAATAAAAGGCCGGCATGGACCAATGAATGAAGAAAATGGAGTTCCTATGATATGGATGGATTTATACATACCCCAGGGAAGAATGCAACAGGCTGCGCTGAAACAGGCAACAGCGAAAGGGAGCCGAGGAGACAGGACTTCTAGTTCTGGCTTTGCTACCAAGTAGCTTTATGTCAGTGTTCAATTTCCCTACCTTTCCTGAGTTCTTGTTTCATCTTTAAAACGTGAGAAACATGATCTCTGACATCCAACATAGCTGTAAGTGTCTGATTCAAAAACTTTCAAATTACTTATGAGTGATTTGTTGTTCTAAGCTATCCATGCTACTTCTTCCCCTCTATTTGCATACGTTCTAGGTTTCTTATTTAATGTTTGTTTCCTTGGGATTTTTATCTATAAAAGTATGAATATTTTTCTTTGGCTAATTCATAGCATTATGATAATTAAATGAGAGGGGTAAAAAGATGGAAATAACAAGAGTTGGCAAGGATGTGGAGAAACTGGAACCCTCACACATTGCTAGTGGGAATGTAATATGGTACAGCTGCTTTGGAAAAGTTACAACGTTAAACATAGAGTTACCATATGACCCAGTAATGCCACTTCTAGGTTTGTGCCCAAGAGAAATGAAGATGTATGTCCACTTAAAAACTTGTGTTTGAATATTTATAGTAGCATTATTCATAATAGCCAAAAAGTAGAAACAACTCAAATGTCCATTAATTGATAAATGGAATATTATTCAGCCATAAAAAATGAAGTACTTATACATGCTATGACATGGATGAATGTTGAAAACATGCTAAGTGAAAGAAGCCCATCACAAAACCACACATTGTATGATTTCATTTATATGAAATGCCTAGAATAGGCAAATCTATAAATAGAAAGTACATTAGTAGTTGCTTAGGGCCAGGTGTGGGTGGTAGATAGGAGGGAATGGGAAGTGACAGCTAACAGATATAGGGTTTCCTTTAGGGGGGATGAAATGTTCTACGATTGTGGTAAGGGCGGCACAACCCTGTGAATACACTAAAAATCATTGAATTATATACTTTAAATTGGTGAATCATATATATGTAAATTATATCTGAATAAAGCTGTTAAAATAATAAGACAATAAAAAGTACTTTGAAAGTATAATTCATGTCGGGTAGGTAAATTATCACAAATAAAGGCACCTTTACTTAGGAAACAATTTTGATAAATTAATGGCTATATCGTATTGCAACTAGGGCTTACTGAGCTTAAGGACGATGGAATCATATGTGACTTTGGAGTCAATGAGATTTAAGTATGAATACTGGTAATGCTACTCACTAGCTGTACAACCATTGACTATTTAGTTTTCTCACATAGAAAATAATAATAAAACCTAGTTAATATCCCTTCTATTCATTTCTAATTTGTTTGGCTCCTGGTTACTGTTTCTTAATACTCCCTATAGTTTAGGGCTCATTTCAATTTAGTAACGTCAGGCAAATTCTCCTTTTTCTATTAGATTAAAAATGATAATGAAAAGGAAGACCCTTCTGTTGGTACTTGCAGCACACTACCAACTACTACCTCCCAAAATCAGGCAGAGCAGCTGATCACCCCTCTGTTCCCTGACCCTCACTCTGTGGTCACTTAATGAGACAGTGCTCATTTTGTAGCCAAGTTTAATCAAGTTTCAAAATAAAATATCACGAGACCCTGTGTCAAATATATTACTAAAACCTATGTAAGTTATACATGTTAGAGTCCCTTTATCCACTCCTTTAGCAATTCTATTAAAACATGCACACACAGACACACAACTTAGGCTGGTATGACTTGTTCTCTAGACATTCTCTGAGACTTGTTACTCAGGGAACCAGACATTGTTTGGTTTTCTTTTATACATTATTGAAAATGCTAGAGAAAGTTTGGTGATTTAAATGTTTCTAAAGCACACTATGAAAAAGTACAGAGAAAATAAAACTCATACTCAAAATCCCAGAAAATTCCAGTGTAAAAAGAGTAACTGATAAGACCCCAATATGGCCACAATTTTCCAATACACATTGGGTGTCCCACAATGCTGGATGAATTGTTCAACCTCAAAGTCAATCCACCTAAAAATCCAGTGCAACTAGGAGCCACACTAAAACTGCCTCTTAAATGCTAGACACACTGAATCAGACACTGTCAGGCACCCAATTTGAATGGAACCCAAGTGATGTCACATGGAAACAACAGACCTACCTCAATATATCTGTCATCTACTTAAAAAAAAAAAAAAACTGCTCCAGTTCACCTTTCACCAGAGCTGCCTAAAACCAAGCTACAGACAGCTCTAATGACTGCTGAAATGAATTTATTCTTCAGATGGTAGCCCTCTGGTTAGAAAGACATGCTTTCAGTCTAGGAGAGATTTGGAAGCAGGTAAGAAATAGGGCATACTTCCCTCTCAACAATGTTATTTGTGATGGCATTTGCTGCATACTCCAACATGGCAAAGGCCTTAAAATAAGGAAAATTAAAGAAGTTACCAGGTCTAAAACTTTTACTTTGGCTGAAAAGATCCAATTTATATCCAAAAGAATTGTTTTTTTACCAAAAGCAATGAAATAAGGTTCAAAATGAAAAAGAAACAGCATGGAGATGGCTTAAAGGCCAGAGAAGCATGTAAGAAGTGTTTGGGTAGCAAGCTCATAGCTAATTAATTCATTACCTATGTGCATTCATTACCCACATGCTGAAGCTTTGGCTAGATAAAAGAGAACCCTGGGGTTTTTATTTTGAAGGCATAGCAAAAATCTGATTCTTAGCTATTTTTGCTACCATGTTGTTTTGTAAAAATAGGATAGTGGAGTGGATTACATTCCATTGTACTTCACATGAAAAGAAAACCTAAGATTCCCCTTCAGCATGCATTTAGCTTAAATTTTTAAACCAAATTCAGGATTAGAATACATTTTCAACCATTGTACCATTTGGGATAGCTATTAAGACAACAGGAAAAGTATACCCATTCAGTAAAAAACTTCAGTCGCAAAAATTATTTGTCTTCATAAAAAGAGACCCGCTAATTGGCTACATCACCTGATGCTTTAGAACACCAAGGTATGATCACGTGACTCCTAGAAGTCACAGTGGTTTTTCTGATCGGGGATTATGACTTTCTCTGACACCAATCCACACTTGCAAAATCCCTGAGTATTCTCATAAAACTGATTTTAGAAAAACAAATTATTTCTGAGAAATTTCTTTCTACTATATACTGTAGAACTCTTTTTTTCCTTTTTAATGTTTGCCCGGAAGAATATAAAAGGTAGGCAGAGCTAGAATATAGACTTTGGCTGGGACTTTTAAATATATATATCATTGATACATAAAAAGGTTAAATGAGAGAGACAATAAATCATTTACAAGTGACACAGAGACAAATTTTGCTATTTCTGCAAAGTTTATTCACCAAATAGACATGTAACTTAATCAGCTGAAAGGAAACTGACTCCAATGCTTGGCTCATATAAAGCTAAAAATACAACTGATCTCAAGCCTGATTACTATTTTTACCTTTTTTCCCCCCTGGCTGACCAGATTTTTACCCCTTTGCATAAAATTATCTACCTGTAGCCAAGTGAAACCCCAATTTAAAAAATAATAATTAATGGAATCAAGTTGTAAAAAGAAGAATGAATGTTCTCCGGACTATGGGTACTCATTGAACAAATCGCTATTAAAGCTGGAATCTATGGTTGGCAATGTCAGAGCTCATTTTACAAGCCCTGGAGAATGCCACAGTCATCACTCTCCAAAAACAACATCTACGAGGTCTGATCTGAATAGTTCCTAAGTTTAGAATGTTTCAGGCCACATTCTTACATGCAGACATGTCAGTAATTATGTAGCCACCCACCCAGCCTTGAGTGCCATCTCCAATGAAGGGAAATGATGGATAGATGGGCAGTTGGCTGGGTGTCCTAAGAGCATTCTTTCAGCTAAGGCAACGAGTGCTAAGACACATTATTACATGGGGTCAATTAGGGCATGCTGATGATTCACCCAAAAAGGCAAAAAGGGAGCCTGGATACTCCAACAGCACTGGTAATGCTATTGATCATTTTCTTGGTTCCAGAGTTTAAGAGGTGAAAGATCTAACATCTAGTTTTTCAGAGAGTCTGTTTTCTCTTGGACATTCGTGGCTTTTGCATGTTTTTGCTTTTTTAGATAAATTATATAGTTATACCACTACTATCTGGTGGTTCTTTGGCAAGACATGTACAGGCCTGCAAGGCTCAGACCACATGGAAATAATACAAAAGGCAGAGTAGAGCTGGCTGGTTTCATATGGAGTGAAGCTAGGGTAAACTGTGGGTTATTTCTACAATAATAGGCTGCTGGAACGTTATAATTGGAAGTGGCCTTACTGCAGATATGTTATGCCTGATTTCTACTGTGCTGTAAACTCCTCCAGGCCAGAGACTGTTTTATTGTTTGCTGTACCCTCCCACAGTCTCTGGCTCACAGCAGGCATTCAATGCATGTTTGCAATACTGAAGTAAATTAAAAATTCTGATGACTCAGTAGCACAAGAGTGACCATTAAGATGGCAATTTACAAGAGCACTATTTGGGCAAGGGAAGTCCCTCCCTAGATTCCAGGTGAACAAGACCAAGCCCTACCATTTTAGAAAAGTTTTTGTACGCCATGTTATTTATTGGGTCTACCATAGGTTGTAAATAACTGAACTCTAAATTCATATCTTCCACATGCATTGCATTACAATGGATTTCTGAGTACATTCAAGTCTTTACTGCTAAATTTATACTGCAAGTGTTATGAAGTCTGTACTTTAACTTAAAGTACATCATCACAGACAGGGTCATATGATATGAGCATGTAAGTCAGTTTATACTCCAGGGCAGGGTTTCTCAACCTTCTCATTAAAGACATTTGGGGACAGATAATTCTTTGTTGGGGGGCTGCCTCAGGTACTATCGGAAGCTTAGCAGCATCCCTTATTCTACACACTAGATGTCAATAGAAGCCCTCTACCACCAACTGTGATAACCAAAACATCTGCAGACATTGCCAAATGTCTCCCTGGGGGAGAAATCACCCTGGTTAAGATCCACTGTCTAGAGTCAGTGAGTTCGTGTTCATAACAGCTATCATTCTCATCAGAAGCAAAGCCACAAGCCAGAGAGGGCTACCACAAACACTTAAGTTACTTGTGTCTCCAGCAACACTACAGAATTTCTAATTACCATAATGAATGTCAGAAATGGGTTTTGTTGGTGAAATCAGAATTTTGATAATCAGCATTATGGACATTAGAAATGGGTTTCTTGGCAAAATTATTAGTATTAAAGATATGTGGATTGGGTGAATATTTTTATACTTATACTTTCCTTTGCCTGAATAGGGTATATGAATTTAGCAAGACACTAATGGGATGAGGTCCAAGGTTTAAGCCTAACTAATCCTGTGTCTTGCCTTTGGGGAAGTACATTTCTAGTTATCTGATGCCCATTATGAGGTAAAAGGATTCTGCCTTGGATTATTGTCCAATCTCCCTCGAGTGAACCCTTCCAGAAAGGTGCTGGTCTAGTACCTAAAAGCTGGGCCTTCACTCAGCCTACAGCATAGGCCATATGAATTGTTCCATGCTTATAAATGTTTATTTAACAAATGTCTTTATGTGTGACAAAATGTGACATGAGACTTACTTTTCATTATAACTAGGGAGAAAGGTTGTGGGGAAGTAGCTCATTCTCATCTATCACAAACTTTCTGATGGCTATCATTACTTATTGAAAAGAATTTAGGAGTTGTGCATGACCAAATTGGCAAAGGTAGTGTGCAACATCAAGTGTGTGCTAAGTGATGGCGATACACGTGATTTAAGAGCTTCCTACAAAGAACTAACAGTCTAACAAGAAAAATAAATGTATTAACAAAAACAACAACAGCGACTACTTGTGTGTTTAATATGTGCCAGGTGCAGTCTTGAGAACTACATGTATATTATTCCTAAACCTTTTAACAACCCCTCTAGATAATTATTTTTGACTGATGGAGAAAACAAAGTTCAGAGAGGTTAAACAAGTTGGTCAAAATCACTCAGCAATGCCAAGATTTAAACCAGGTCTGTCTTAAACCTACAAAGCCCAAGCAGTTCCCATTGTGCCACTTTGTATGCTTAAGCACACACAAATGCATACACCTCTACCTACCTATCTACCGATGCTAGATGATAAGTGCTATACAAATGACTATCAGGTTAAGTGAATATGAGAAATACATATAAAAGAGGCCTCCCCAACAATTGACTTCCTGGAGATGAAGGGCCCACAGATTCCTCTGTTTGTCTCTCTTTAAAGTAAACCCACATTTGAATGTTTGAATGCCTTTGGTTCAGAAAAACATTTGAGTCCTGCACATTACTCCTTATTGCTTTCCATCTACATCTGTAACTTGCCTAGCCCTGTAATCACTTAAGTTTGTAACCCCTGAAATAATCATAAATTTCAAACATAAATAAAACTGCAACAGGTATGGAAAAGCAGAGATCATTCTCATCATAAATGATTGAACCAAATCTGAGCTCTGGTGATTTGATGCTAAGAGAGTCCCTTGACCTCTTTTTTTTTCTTGACCTCTTTAAGCTTCAGTTTTCTGCTCCGTAAAAGAGAAGTATATGGCATGAAGATTAAATGAAAAACAACATAAAATGTGTCTGCCATGGTGCCTACCAAATAGTAAGCATGAAATAAAGGTCAGCATCATTATTATTATGATTCATTGTTCTCTGGCTAAATAGCCAACTAACATATTCTTTATTAAAACAAGACTAACACACAAAAAAAATCATATACCTGAAGACAGTAACAACATCCCCTTTTGCCTTTTCATCTCTAGTTTATACAATCCCAATAATTTCAATATCTCTTCATCACATTTTGCACATAAGATATATACATTATTTAACAAACTACGTAGCATAATCTTCACACCTTACTCTCTCAAAGCACCCTGTATGTTTCCTTTCTATTATACCTATCACATTTAAAGTTACCTGTTTAATACTTTTCAATTCTGTGAGGGCAGGGACTATTGTGTCTCCAGCATGTAGTATAGGGCTTAACACATAGTAAGGCTCTACAAATATCTCTTCAATTGAACTGAATTAAATCCCACCTGGTATATCCTGGAGTAGCATATTGGCTTAATATTACTATCAGAAGATTCATTCAGAAGTAGAGTTAGTACCTAGAATATCATTTGTGAAGCACAGTAAACAGTGTATTTTCTTAACTCTACAATGTTGTTTGCTTATTAGGTGCTCCTTCCTACACACACACACACACACACACACACACACACACACACACACAAATCAGGATGTGTCTTATCATCTCTGTGTGCATTTAATGTGGTAGTTTTACTTTTTATCTTCAAAAGTGATCAAATCAAAATGAGCCTTAAAATTAACACTTTAGAATCCATTAAGTTTATTTTTGCTTCGTATTTTGTTTGGAATTACATTTCCCAATGCCTTCATCCAGTTTACAGAAAATAATTGTTCTAAGAATACTCCCTGGCTACCCCTTGTGGGGCATTTTCTCTAATTTTCGTAATGATCCCCTCATCGTCCCCCATACTTCCTGTTGGGACCACCATGGGCCAAGCATGAGTTCCTTTACATGGTCTCCACAACTAAACTATGTGGTAGGGTTATTAGATCCAAATGGAGGCTCTGACTGTTCACAATCATGTAGCCAGATTCAAACCCAGGCCTGGCTAACCAACAAAGTCTGTGTTCTTTCACTGTTCACACTGCTTTGACAGAACTCTATGGAGATAGAAAATTCACTTCTACAAAATTTTTACTTATTTTTAAATTTATTTCTGCTTTTCTATGATTTCAATTAAAAAACTATGCATTATGGAAAGGCAATAAATTACATTTCTTATGAATAAAGACTAAGATTGATTTACCCTAAGAAAAAATAAAATATATATTTATTCAATCTATTCAACAAATATCAATTGAGCATCGAACTGTTAGGTGCTGTATGGACCCTGATGAAGGAAGAAATGTGGCTCAGTGAGCAACTGAAACTGGGGTGAGATCAACAAATATGTGTGGGATAGTGACATTTTTCACAGTTACAAAATAAGTTTTAATAACTATTTTTGAAGCAATTTTGAACTACAAGACTGGCCAAAACACAGTAGATATATGTGTAATTCTAATACAGACTAGAATTAAATAAAAAGAAAAGAGATCCACAATAGTTTTGGTCCTGGCATCAATATTCTAATTTAAAGTATCTCTGTTAAAACACACAAATAAAAACAAAATCAAAATGGGTAGAAAAACAAAAAGAAAAAAGAAAATAAGATTTTTTAACACAGCAAAGAAAAAAGAATGTACAAACACAAGTAAACGTAGTATGTATAAAACTGAGATTTTTTCTTGAAATGTCCAAATTTGGATTTGATTGGATAATAGGCCCATCAAAACCCTTTTATTTCTTCCTTCTAAGAAGCTGAAATAGACTATGAGGATGAGAGTATCTGATAACAGAGGTATGGGTTACATGCTAGTTTTAAAAATAACTCACTTTCTAGTTTACTTAACTAAATCAAACAGGTGTCACAGTTTAAACTGGAATCCTCTAATAGAGTTCATTTACTAGAAATCTGAATCCATTTTCAGAGAATAACAAAAGAAAAAGATTATTATCATACCAGTAACTGATTCACACAGCCACTTTTTGTTTAAATTCTTGGTATTAATATCCAAAACTGTGATAAAGAGCTGAACTTGGATGAAATAACAGGTATCACACAAATCATCCAGAGAAGAAATTTTAAATCTGGGGATAGAATGCCATTTTGGGACTGCAGGCATTCCTGACTAATGGGAAAGGTCAGACCATAGCATGTGAAACTTCAGGAAACAGTTCTTTGTTTCACTTCTCTAGAGCCGTGGTCCCCAACTCCTGGGCTGCAGACCGGTACTGGTCTGTAGCCTGTTAGGAACTGGGCCGCACAGCAAGAGGTAAGTGGTGGGCAAGCGAGTGAGTGAAGCTTCATCTGTATTTACAGCTGTTCTCCATTGCTTGCCATCTCCCCAGTGCCAACCCACTATCCGTGGAAAAAGTGTCTTCCATGAAATCAATCCCTGGTGCCAAAGAGGTTGGGGACTGTTGCTCTGTTCTAGAGTGTTATTTTGAAGCCATCATTTTAATTCCCCTAAAAACACTTTAGAAAACAGTGTTTAGCAATCTTCAGAAAAGTTACGATTTGTTGATTAAAAAAACAATATTTTGAAAGATGATACAGGTTATTGGGAAACTGTTCATCACAAAGTTTCTAGGATGTCAGAAATCCATTCTGGCAGGAATCTGAGAATGATAAGGTGAGCAGTCATATCTTAGTTTACTGACGTTCAGGATATTTAGATTGTTTCTCTGGTTTTATAACAGTTATTGCCTGCACAGAGATAGGAGCATTAGGAAGGTCTTAATCATCAGCACCACTGTGATAAGTTATTAAATATCCAAGTTTTCTTTCATCTTACTTGAGAAAACTCAGAGTAAATTTTGGCAACAAAAAGTTAACATCAGATTTTTTTTTTAAGCCAAATTTCTAGACTAATCCTCTACTAGTTGACTCTTCCTCCAATTAAATTTAATTTCTTTCAAGAAGAGAAATCTTACTATGAATATCCACCAACAGAGTTTTCCATAATGTTCTATACCAATGGTTTTTCAGAAATTGTCATTATGGAAATTCCAAGTGGTTATTTTTATTTAAAGAAGTCTATCCTGAATGTTACCTGGTGTGTGAGATACATGCACCATTCATATCTATTATCTATCACCAGTAATGTTCTGCTCAACACCAAGTAAACTCTATTTCCTAATATGAAAACCACTTTGCTAGCAGTTGGTGAATTCTTTTCCTCTGGAGATAAATAAGCTCTAAAATTAATGAGACTGAGAGGGGATGAGTTTGGCAATCACAGAATCAGAATTTTAGGGCTAAATCATAAGGCATTTACGACACTACACTGTGGTGATTTATTTACATTTGTCTCCATTTCTTAGATTACATGTTCTTTAAGAACAAGGACAATGTCCTTACCTATGGCTCATGACACTGTAAATATTCAATATATTCATCTGAATTCAACTGATTGAATTTGCAAAGGCCTTCAAAACTATCTAATCCAAGTCCCTTAATTTTTACATAAAAAAAAAGTTCTAACATCCAGAGAGGGTTGGTGACTTGCCTAAAATCACATAGGAGGTTGGTACTAGAATCAAGGCTAATCCCTTATATTTATATCCTCCTTTAAGGATTTTACCTATGCTGTTCCATTAAGTAGTCACAACAACTTAATGAATCAAGTAGGAAGAACACCTAAGTCCCCATTTTATGAGGAAAAGAAATGCAAAATGCCAAAGTCACATGGAAGGTTAAAAAGGGTGTTCAACTCAGAACTTCAGGCCTGAGCTTTTGTTCCTACGGCACAGAGGATTTAAAACATGCCACTCCTATAAGACATGGTCTAGGAAGGGGGGAAGTAAATCTAGTCTGAGTGTGCAAGTAGGTGGATGGCAAAGAAGAAAAGGGAA
Organism: Avahi laniger; assembly: GCA_963575035.1. NCBI lineage: Eukaryota > Metazoa > Chordata > Mammalia > Primates > Indriidae > Avahi > Avahi laniger. The sequence continues at coordinate 20,622 of CAUYSK010004500.1, read as the reverse complement.
ACACTGAGGTAGCATAAAAAGAAAAAGATATGAGAGGGCACAAAGGTAGTCGGCCAGAGAGAAGAGAGAACTTGAAGCTGGAAGTGGTACGTCTCTCTCTGTAAGGTGATAGCATAGTCTAGCTGTTTTGATTTTCTATATTCTCATAAACTTAGTAATTTTCTTCAGTGTCACAGTTTTATAATTTTCAAAGCTGATTTTATGTATAATTTACAGTCCTCTGATGTTGACGATTTTTTCCCTGTGATCACTAGGCTATGGTATTGGGCTACTAAGTGGAGATGTTATCCTCATGTTAAAAGGGACAGGAAGGGCAAGGGAAAAGAGAGCCCTGAGCCTCCACTCTTATCATTTCTCAGGCTGGGCATAAGGTATTCTCTGAAGGCTGTGAATAACACAGTTCAGAAAGGGCAGAGACCCAGACGCATCTCCTGGCCATTCTCCACCAGAGTTACTGGGATGAGGGGGCCCAAAATGTGGTTATGGGGTAAAGGGGAGAAAGAAACGGCCCAGATCTCTTCCTCTAGCAGCAAAATTTACCTAAAGGTTGCTTGACGTGGTACAAAGAGCACAGTCCTTTGACTCAACAGTTGGAGTTTGAGTTTTGCTATTTACCTCAGGCAAATCATTCTACTTTTCTAGATAATTCTGTTTTTCAATGTAAAAAGTGGCTAAGTAACACTAACTTGCCTCACAGAATTATTGTAAGGGCCAATTAAAATGATGTATGTGATGAATTTTAGTAGATACAATATAAATGTCAGCTATCACTATACTAGAAGCATAAGGAATTTATTATCTCTAAGTATTTTTAATTAATATTCTCCAAACTGAGGCCTACTGTTCAACCAATTTACAAGGAAAGGGTATAAAAATCAGCAGCTTATCTAAAAAAAAAAAAAAACCTATAGCATCTGGAACAAATTACAATTTAAGAAATGGGGAAACCAATGAATTACAGTGAATCCTAGGCTTATATCTTTAAACAAAGAATGCTATTTAAGAGTAAAGATTTGCCACATTATAAACGGTAGAGGGAAAATTCAGTAGTCACAAGATGAGGATTAAAGGATTTTCAATATCAAAAAATTTAACAGAAAGAACTTTTGCTTTCTGTAACATTGCATTTCAATTTATAAAATAAAACATAGTCACTGGCCCAGGACATGCAAACGATGAAGACATAGGGTAAGATACAACAAATCACAAACTCAACTTGTGTTTAATAAAAAATATTATTGGCTAGGGCAATGAAATATGTTTTCTTTGCTGATGAGAGCACCTCTGGGTATCAACACTGGTCTTAAGCAGCCAGAGAGAATAAGAAAGAAAGGCTTTGTCTGAACATTCCCTCTTTCATCTGAATGGCTACCAGGGTCTGAACAGGCAAATGGCTTGCTGCCCAAAGAGAGAAGTTACTGGAGAGAATTCTGGGGTTTTTCAGCATCTACCAAAACAACAATAATAGCAGCAACAAGAAGTTGGCTTCTAATTTGGGTCAGGAAAGAATAGGATTTTGACTTTGTCACCCAAAGTGCACATTGCAGAAATAAACCTATGCCTTAAAATCCACACATCCAAAAGTTAAACAAGGATCTCTGAATATGTAAAAATATGAAATGACACAATTTTGGAGGGGTTTATTCACTTTAAAGAGTGATTCTTAACAAGATCTCTTTTATGTTTGACAATTCCCTAGATGCACTGAAAATAGAATTTGATTTAAACAAATTCCATTTCTTTTTCAGCGTTTTCTCAGAAGCACAACTGCGATGCAGCCGAGCAGGAGAGTCTCTGCCTGCTGTGGCTTCCTCACTTCTAGCACTTCCTCTCCCAGCGGCTTACTCCGGGGCTGCTCCTGACCCACACATCCATAAGCAGGCATCTGCAGCCCACTTGAACGTTATGAATTCGGGAAGCTGTGACAGCATCTTTATTCTAAGATTGTTCCTGATTGGAAGCTGAAAAATGAATTTAGCCTAGATGGTTTAGACTGAGGGAAAAATAAAACTCTGCCTCAGACTCAACTTTGGCATGGAGTTTTGAACGATAAGGCTAAGCACGTCCCTGAATTTTGGAGAAGACAGAGGCTGCTTTGGTTGTTTCCCCCAGCCAGTCCCACCTCCCAAAAGGACATAAAAAAGATTAATTTCCAAAGTTAGGAACCCAGGCTTCAACCCACCATTGTGTGGTCATAAGAATTACACCCAACCACTCATGAGTCACCAGGCACTGGATTCAATCAGTGAACGAATTCGTCATTTTCCCTCTTTAACGGAGGTGACTGGCTATCTCCATTGCAGCAGAGAACTGGCAAAACTGAACAATTTGGGTAAAGTGAACCAATGGCCTTCTTAAGGTTCACACCTAATCAACTGTTTAATTTTGGATTTGAATGTATCAACTAATTTGAACATATATTCCCATCTTTGTCAAGGTTATTATTCACTACATCACACAATGTCCACCTCATAAGGACGATGGAGAAAAATTCCTCTCAGATTTCAATATTAAGAAAAGTCCATCTGCCATGGAAAAACCAAACAACAGTAACAAAAACCAAAAAAGCAAACACAAAAACAAACTATAACAATAAGAAAAAGAAAACCCATGTGTTCTCTGTTTCTTTTAAACATTAAGAATCTTTTAACTAGCTGCGATTCCATCTTTGTATTGATCAGACAGAAGTCTTATCTGTGGCCCATGTCTGGCAATGTAGAAATATTAAATATTACGTACATGTTATAATATATATTTATATATATATTGTTTTTATATCCATATTGCTTGAGGCTTTTGAAAAATCTACTTTGATTTCCTTTTTTGTAGATTTTCCTGGGTACTAGTGGGCTGACTCTATTGATTAACAAGTATAACTTCTTGCTGAATTTGATTTAAGTGACTCATGCCAAGCTGAGCACAATTAAAAGGGTCTCAATTCAGCTCAATTAATATTACTAAGTATTTAGGCCTCGGTCCAATAAGTCACATTTTAGAAACTTTTTCCACATCACCTTACTACGAATGCCAAATACTTGTTGATCATTTACTGTTCCCAACACTTAGCCTCAAAAAGAAGATCTTGTCTTTGAAATCTTAAAGGTAACACTCAGTAAAATCTGTTAAATTGAGATTAAAGTGGCATATGTTAAACTAAGGCAAGTATCACATAGTACTAAATTCATTGGTAAATTTCAAACTGTCTTCTATAAATGATCTTAATGAGGTTAATAAATGAAGGCTAAAATTATTAGGAAAGTCTCACTGGAGGTTGGAAAACCTAAATTAGTTCTGTTGAAGGAAAAAGATGATTCCAGGTAAGGTGTATATGCCAATGAAGGCATCAAGTTAAGACAGACACCATGTTTTCATAAGCCAAAGAAGAGAGTCACATGAAAAAAACAAAAGAAAGTTCTAGAAAGTTTACTTATAGAAGGACTTAATGAATAGCACAAAAATTTGAGTTAGTGATTCCAAAGTACAAGAATGGGGCCTTGTCTTTCCATCTTGGGCCAGGGAAATATGGAGGCTAACTATTCTCTTTATAAAGTATAAGGCTTTTCTGTTCAAAGCCAAGGACCAAATTATTATAAGATAGGCCACCAATTATCAAATATTTCAGTCTATTTTTAAAAAAATAAAAAATGTTTATTTTTGTTTAGAATTCATGGCTTTTTCAAGCTATGAGATTAAAATTTTAAATTGCTCCTTTTTTTGATTTCTATCCAGAATCTAGTTTATTAATTCTACTCTTAAAATAGGGATAACTAACATACTTTTATTCAAAGGAATCAAATAAATCCCATTTCCATTCCAGCATAGCCCAGAAACAGAAATGGTAAGATGTGTATGGCCCGAACAACAGGAGAACCTTAACCTCTGAAAAATCACTGAAGCACCAATCCTTTAAATCCACTTCTGCAAAAGTTTATAGAACCTGGAAAGATAGAAGATTTAATACCATATAATTTCAACTGAACTGGAAATATGTGGTTTCCAACATGGTTTCAGCTGACAAATTTAAGGCTAACTGACTTAAATTGAAAGAAACGCTTTCTAAAATTAGTAATTAGGGGAGGGAAAAGACCAGTATAATTAGAAGCTCTAAAACTTACTTCTAAACATAATATTATTTCCAGGATATCCCTTTTTGTCTCAATTATACAACTGTATTTCCTATTTTGAGCCATCTTCATGGCATCTCACCTATGTTATTAGTTAAAACTAAAAAATAGGCCACCACAGCCTTCGGAAACAGAGCCCTTTTTTATTTGGATCAAAAAAGAAGGGAAGAATTTAACCAGAGAACCAACCCCATGGGGACACATGAGCACCCTTGAATGTGATGATGGATGTTTTCTCCATCCAAGGCCACAGGGTAGTCTCAACCAACAGGGAGACTCCTCCCTCTGCCACTCAGTAAGCACCTGAACATAATGGTTATTTCCTCCATTTCCCTAACTCTCGCTTTCTCAGTCTCTAAAATGGAAGTAAACTGTATTTTCCCATTCTCTTCAAGAATATGTGAGAATTGAGATATTTGACTTTTCAAGAATGTTGAATTCTGTAACAGAAAAAGTCACAATTTAGCACAAACGTCTACTTACTCTAATCTCTGCTTTACCTGATCTGGTTCACCATTAACTACCAGTCCAGCTGCTGCTTCATGTATTTATGTAATAGTTCAAGATGTAGATATTTATAAGCCAATTTTCCCATGAAAAATGTTCCAAGCTACAGGATGCGCCTCCCTCCCAACCTTGCTATTAATTATGCCAACTGGCTCAAAATGTTAAAATCATATTTAACTCACAATTCTACTTTTATCCCCTTTATTAAGTAAGACCTCAAGTCCTTTCAATTCTGCCTTCAAAATTCCTCCCCATATATATTTCTTCCTCTCCACTCCAAACAACACTATCCTCTGCAAACCACCCCTAGGTTACTGAAACACACTTCAGCTAAATTGCAAAAAAGGTAGAAAAGATCACTCAAGATTACATGCCACCTAGAAAGAGCCACTACACAGTAAACATTTTGGGAAACGAATCTTTTCAGACAATTCTCTCTCAGGCTAGCTACACATGTATACAAGCTTACATGAATGGAATCATATTTTAGATGCTTTGTAGGCTGCTTCTTTCATGTAACATTACCCAATAAATTCCATACCACATAATTTAATTCTAAAATATCATTTTCTGAATTTGTATTTCCTGACCTGTTTCTACTCTTATTTCAAAGAGAAATGCATGCTGAAGTTATAGGTCTTGCCCAGGCTATTGAATAATTTAATAACAATATTCAAAGCCTTCCCAATGTTATCAGTGTTTACTTTATCCAATCTCAACCTATACTACTTTCCTATATCAGCCTCTTCGTCAAAACCAATTTGGTCCACTCATCATCTCCCCATACTCGTGAGCATTCCCACTACCATACATTACCTCGTATTTTTCCTTCTGCCTACGAATCCTTCCTATCTCCTCTCAAATGTGTGCCCTGCCTTCATAATTAAATACAAGTCCTGCCTCTTCATTCATGTATTCATTATTCATTCATTCAACATATATTTCCTCTTCATTTACTCTGTACCAGTGCTAAAGATTCAGAGTTGAACAATGCACGTACCAGCCCTGCCTCTAAGCAACTTAACCAACTAATGACCAAGAAGGATGACTACATATTATATAATTCTATTTACATGAAATTCAAGAAGTGGCAGATCTTTGGAGACTAGAAGCAGATTAGTAGCAGAAATAAAGACTGACTGCAGACAGGGATGAGGGTTTTTTGGGGGAGGTGTTAGAAGTGTTCTATCTGAACTGAATTGATGATAGCTGCACAAATCTAAATTTACTAAAAATAATGAATTATTAAAAAAAGCAATTTGTTTTAGATTCTAAAAAATAAAATAAAAATAAACTTCACATATGGAAAAAAGAAAGATAAGAATGATGACTAAACAAGTGATAACACAAAAATATTATTAATATTTGTTCAAGGTACACAACACAGACCTATGTGGCACCCATCAGGAGAACTTTCTCTGTGAAGCTTTGACAAGACATTCTGGCCCATAGTGTTTAATCCCAGATCAGAATTCCTCTGCCATTTATTTATTACCTATGCTATTCATTTCAAAACTTAGTCTACACTCTCTTGCATTGTAATTTACCTGTGCGGTACATATCCTTCCCCCTCATTTAAATAGTTAAGTTCCTTACAAATAAAACTCTGCTTTATCCCTCTTTTGTGTTCCTACAAATTAGTATAGAGCCTTGCACAAAATAAGTAATAGTTTATTGTTACTGCTGCTGCTTTTGCTAACATTGGGAAATAAGAATTTGACTGTGACTAGTAATTGCATGTTTCTAATAAGAATTTAGAAAAATTTTTATCCTGTGCAACTATTCTTCCTATTTCTAAGTGTTTCTGCTTATCTAAAGTCTCCATTGACACTTCCCTCTCTACTGAACATTGCTATCTGAAAACAATGTTGTGACTACCGTTGAGTTCAGCAACGCTGGGCTAAAAATTTACAAGCCTGACATTCCATGGTCTGAAATCTTTCAAAAAGACAGAATATTTGCTACATTCTATAGCCACACTTTAAATCTAGCCTCATTGATTTGCTTGAATCTAGCCTGATTGGTTTCAGGAATGACAGTTATTATTAAATAGATGGTAAAGTAACATTATCAATAAAATAAAATAAATATAAATTATGTTTGAGGAAAACAAAAACACCATATTTAAATAGCTCTCTGCTCAGGGCTCTCTAATAAAAAATAAATAAAATAAAAAATAAAAAGAAATAAAAAAAGAAGAAGAAATAGCTCCAAAAGACACTAATATCATCTTTACTTCTCTTGCCTATTTGGAAGAACAAACTATATTAATTGTTTTACAGACATGTCAAGATTATCTAAATGGAAGTCCACAAACAGTCATAAAGCAAACTATCTGGCTCTAAGGAGTCATGTTCTGATGTATGTAGAATGAAAAGAAACACTTAAATAAACAAACAAAATACCTGGCACAATCTCTCAAGAAAAATAAATAAATAAATAAATAAATAAATTGCTAACAAATGTTCCTGATTGTTTTGACTAGGCCAAAGCTTCTGAAAAGAACACCTTTCATGGTGAAATAAAATCATATTTAATGTGCTTTTTTGTATTTCTCTTAATGAATACTTGAAATTCTTACTTTTTTTTCAGTTAGTTTTAACTCTATTACACCTTGCATCAGGTACTAATGGAGGTATTCTATAAGAAATGTAGAATTACCATAAGCATGCCAATCCCACAATCAGAAAACTATAGTGGCTCCCAATTGCTTCCCAAATGAATAATAAAATTACAAATATTGGCATGTTCCTAAAAACCCAAACTATTCCTTTATAGCTTAAAGGTTTATAACCTGGGCCCAAGAATGGGCCTCAGGGGTTGGTAAACCCCCTGAAACTGAAACTACCATTTTGCATGTTTTTATGCATTTTTCTAGAGGAAAAAGTCCAGAGTTTTCAGAGTCCCACTGGAGTCTCTGACCTCAAAAAAGTTCAAAACTATAATTTTAATATTCCCCTTTCATCACCTCCCTCATATTTAATGGCCCACATCCATTATTATTTCACAGATCTGGAATTTCTAGCAGAGTCAAGAAAACCTACCTGCTGTCTTGAAGCAAGAGACATATGATTTCCTTCATTTAAAATGTCCTAACCCTCACAAAGCTCTCTTTGACATTCCCTCCTCCACTGCTCCATTCCACCAGGCCTCACTGACCCAATTCACCTGGTGTATCAGAGTTACCAATGCTCAACTGTTGACAGATGGCACAGCTAATCAACTGGTTGAGGACACCAAGCCAGTCCACTTAAACTAATTTGGGAAAATGTGTTCATAGAGGTTTTTCTGAGCTACATTCCCCAGGTAACTACGTTACAAAGACTTTCCAAGACAAGTCTTAAAACAAATAATTTTGATAATAAAAATCGTAAGCATCAAAAGCTGGAATAAGGGGGTATTTTAAGGCAGATCAGGTCTTACATCACCCTTTATGTCCACCATATCAGCATCCAGTTCGAACTGTCATGGGATGATCTTGAGCTATAAAGTGAATCCCAATTAACAATGTCTCTTCAAATTTACATAATAGTAATTATTGTTAAAATTCGTAACAATAACTGTAATTTTAAATGAGTAAAGTAAATGTTGCTTTTCCCCCTTGTTATTATTTCAGTTTTGCTTTGGGACAAATCCCTTGACAAATTTAACAGGCAACTGAAACCATTTTTAGGAACTCAGAATATAAATGACAAACAAAATTCCACATCTCACACCAAATGTTTTCATCTTCTTGGGTTCTCTATAAGAAATTTAGGACTAATGAATAAATGAATAGCAATGCAACCCATAGAAAAGTCAAAATGTGAAATAGAAGATCTTTTACTTTTTAGCAACCATTTCAATAAATAACAAGCCATGATTAATACTTCCTGGCTTTTTATTTCTCATTTCTCTCTGAAGATTTCTCTCTTCTTTCAAAAAACCCAACAAACAAAAACAAAACACAACCTGTAAAAGTTTCATGTGATACTTCCTCCCCATTTCTGACTGCCTTTCCACCAAATTATCATTGCACAACTCATGGTCACCACATAAATTTTAATAAATAAATTAATGATCTTCTAGAAGCCCATCATTTCTATTCCATAATTAAAATGCCCGTGGTCAACAATATATCTGTGGCTAACAATTTAATGCTATACTTGCTTTTTTTTTTTTTGAAACAGAGTCTCACTCTGTTGCCTGGGCTAGAGTGCCATGGCATCATCCTAGTTCACAGCAACCTCAAACTCCTGGGCTCAAGCAATCCTCCTGCCTCAGCCTCCCGAGTAGCTGGGACTACAGGCATGCGCCACCATGCCCAGCTAATTTTTTCTATATATTTTTAGTTGTCCAATTAATTTCTTTCTATTTTTAGTAGAGACGGGGTCTCGCTCTTGCTCAGGCTGATCTCGAACTCCTGACCGCAAGCCATCTTCCTGCTTTGGCCTCCCAGAGTGCTAGGATTACAGGCGTGAGCCACTGCGTCCGGCCCACCTTCGTGTTTTTATGTCACTTCTGTTTGAATGTACATGCGAAATGTCTGCTTCTCCCACCCACCCCATATATGTACTGAAATTGGTTCTCACCTATCTTTGCCACTGTAACTTTAGTTCTAAAATTGTTCCTGGTGTCCCATGGGACCTTTTGTTTGAGTAAATGAATATTCGGCCACCTAATGGGATGGATGATGCTGTACTTGTTTTACAATTGGAAGTTCAGGCTCAGGCTTAAACACTCAACTGGTTTTTTGTTTTGCATTTTGATTTTTTAAACCACTTTATTGAGGTATAATGTACAGAAAGCTGTACATGGGGGAAATGGGGAGATGTTGGTCAAAGGATACAAAGTTTGGGGCAGGATGAATAAGTGCTGGAAATCTATTGTACAGTGTCGTGACTGTAGTTAATAAAACTATACTTAAAATTTCAGAGAGTAGTTTATTTATTTATAATAAGAATGGCTTTGAAAGTTGCTAACTTTTTTTTTTTTTTTTTGAGACAGAGTCTCGCTCTGTTGCCCGGGCTAGAGTGCCATGGCGTCAGCCTAGCTCACAGCAACCTCAAACTCCTGGGCTCAAGCGATCCTCCTGCCTCAGCCTCCCGAGTAGCTGGGACTACAGGCATGCGCCACCATGCCTGGCTTATTTTTTCTATATATTTTTAGTTGTCCAGCCAATTTCTTTCTATTCTTAGTAGAGACGGGGTCTCACTCTTGCTCAGGCTGGCCTCAAACTCCTGAGCTCAACTGATCCTCCTGCCTCAGCCTCCCAGAGGGCTAGGATTACAGGCGTGAGCCACCACACCTAGCTGAAAGAGTAGATGTTACATTTTTTACCACAAAAAAGATAACTGTCAGGTGATGTGTTAATTAGCTTGATCATTTTACAATTGATAAATATATCAAAACATCACATTGTATAACAAATATGTACCATTTTATTTGCCAATTATACCGCAATAGAGCTAGAAAAAATAAAATAAAAAAACACATATTTAATGTATAGTAGTCCCTCCTTTTCTGCAGTTTTACTTTCCATAGTTTCAGTTACCTGTGGTCAATCATGGTCCAAAAATACTAAATGGAAAATTCCAGAAATAACTCATAAGTTGTAGATCATGTGCCGTTCTGGGTAGCATGATGAAATCTAGAGCCTTCCCTCTCAGTGTCACCCAGAACGTGAATCATCCCTCTGTTCAGTGTGTCCATGAGGTATGTACTACCCGCCCGTGAGTCGCTTTGTAGCCATCTTGGACTAGTTATTGTTAATCTTACTGTAACTATTTATAAATTAAACTTTGGGTATATACATATGCATAGGAAAAAAACAGTATATATGAGAGTCCATACTATCCATGGTCTCAGGCATCCACTGGGGGTCTTCAAATGTACCCCCTATGGATAACGGGAGACGACTGTATACAACCTTATGAGTGTGGAGATAAGTATACACCCATGAAACCATCACCACAATTTAGTTCAGTGAGGAAGGTTTCAAATCCAGGTGTGCCGTCTCCTAGGTGAACAGGAAATCAAGAAGCCATACCACATAACTGGATAGTGAGTGTCAAGATATTTTCCACTGAAGATCCCACTCTAGCACCCAAGCTCCATAAACCTCCTAAGATTACTACATACCACGTTGTTATCAAGAGCTAACCTTAATAGGTCTCATTAGCTCATTTGTACACAAATTTACTGAAAGCTGCCGATCTGCTAGGAGCACGAGATGCAGCAGTATAGACTAACCCTCTGCCCTCAGGGCCTTGCATTTTCTCGGAGTCCAAGACGCAAAAGGCGAACCGCATATGCCAAGCCAAGCAGTAGGAGAGTTCTGTGTGAATTTTATCTCTATTGGGGACTTTGTTCTTGAAGGAGCAAGGTAAGCAGTGAGGACATGTCTGCTTGTGGCACAGAGGTGACAGGTGTTTGAGACAGGAGCGCCGATTCACTGTCTCCATTTCTCCCCTTGATTCTGCCACCAAGCCGAAGCTCAGATGTCACACGTGGGACAAGATGGAGCCTACGGGACAGCTGGACTTCGACCTGCAGGCTCTTCTGGAACAGCTCGATCAGGACGAATTGAGCAAGTTCAAGTCTTTAGTGAGGACACTCCGCCAGGAAAGGGAGCTGCCGCAGGTCATCCAGATGGAGATAGACAAGGCTGATGGGAAGCAGCTGGCAGAAATCCTCTCCAACCACTACCCGAGCTACTGGATGCTGTGGGCGGCCATCATGGTCTTTAACAAGATGAACCGGACGGACCTGTCTGAGAGAGTACAGAATGAACTCAGAGGTAAGCAGAAACCATTCCTTCCGAGGAAGGAAGGAGGAACAGTCTCCAGGATTTTAGAAATTCAGAAACGACATTGAGGCTTGGAGGAGCTTACCTGTCCTGAGCATAAATGTTAGGTCTTCATAAAGGCTGATGGTGTCTGTCCTTATTCCTATGTTCTACCCGTGCCTACTCTTTTCAGGTATCATACAGTTGGCTTTCCATACCTGTGGGTTCCACGCCTACAGATTCAACCAATCCCAGATCAAAAATAATTTGTGGGGGGACAACAAAAAATATACCGTAGCAACTACTTAACTACTTACGTAGCGTTTACATTATAGGAGGCATTATAAGTAATCTAAAGATATAAAGTGTACAGGAGTGTGTGCCTCGGTTATTTGCAAATCCTATGGCATTTTATGTGAGACTTGAGCATCTGCAGATTCTGGTATGTGGGGAGGTCCTGACACCAGTCCCCCGGGGAGTGTACCTCTACCTCTGTCCCAACCTGCTCACCAGATGTCCTCTCTCCTGTGCAAGACGATTTATCTGAAATGTGTTCGTGATCACAGTCTTTCATAGGACCCCCAAGATGTTAAATTATTATATACTCTGTTTTAATTCCCCTTTAGGCTTCCTTCTCCACACAGTATAAACATTGTTTTACACACACACTCACAAATGCAAACCTCTACCTTCCTTTAGGTTAGCAGCACTAATGGTATTTTGGGCTGGGTGATTCTTGAGGAGCATTTTGTGCATTGTGGGATATTTAGCAGCATCCCTGGTACCCAGGTACTGGAACTGGCCCAGAGCCAGTACCTGTATCCACAAGATGCTAGGAGAACCCTCCCCCCAGGTGTGACCACCAAAAATGTCTCTAGACACTGCCAAATGTCCCCTTGGGGGGAAATCTCCCAGGGTAGAGAACCATTGCTTTAGGCGAGTCAGCTGCTCTTAGGAATCTCTTAGCTTTAAATGTACTGACATCCAGGATCTAACATTGAAGATACTGATTTAATGATTGGTCCAGGCTTCTGCCTGTGCATGGAATTCATAAACGCTTCCTGTATAATGCTAATGTGCATCCAAGGTTGGGAAACATATTCTAGGGCTAGGTTTCCCAATACAACAACCACTTGGGGCTATAGAACCCTTGAAATGTGACTGGCTTGAATTCAGGTACGCCATAGGCTAAAATATGCACTAGCCTTTAACTCTATTGCTTCATTTACTATCTCTTTAATAACTTTTGTGGATGAGACATTGACATGATACCATTTTAGATTGGTGAAAGTCGTTTTCATAATTTTTATTGAACTTTTTTTTTCTTTTGAGACAGGGTCTCACTCTGTCACCCAGGCTAGAATGTAGTGGCATCATCATAGCTCACAGCAACCTCAAATTCCTAGGCTCAAGTGATCCTCCTGCCTCAGCCTCCTGAGTAGCTGGGACTATAGGTACACGTCACCACACCCAGCTAATTTTTGTATTTTTTGTAGAGATGGGGTCACACTGTTGCCTAGGGTGGTCTTGAACTCCTGGCCCCAAGTGATCCTCCCACCTCAGCCTCCCAAGGTGCTAAAGTAAAAGGGGTGAGCCACTACGCCTGGCCATTCCTTTTTATCTTTTATAATGTGGGCACATGAGGACATAAAATTATAGAGGTGGTTTATTTTTTCAGCTGACATTCCATTTATCTCAGACAGAAATATGTATTCTAGGGAATATAATTTTTGTCTCTTAGTGCATTTAAAACAGCTCTACTTTCTGTCCTATATTTTACATTTTTTTAATTGACTAATAACTGTTTATGCTTATAGGGTACGATGGGATGCTTTGACATGTTTACAATGTGGAATGATTAAATCAAGTTAATTAGCAAATCCGCCTTACCTACTATCTTTTGTGGTGAGAATACTTAAAATCTACTCTTCTAGCAATTTTGAGATATACGTTAACTATAGTCACCCTGTGGTGCAGTAGATGACTAACGCTTATTCTTCTCGTTCAAATGAAACTTTGTGCCCTTTGACCAACGTCTCCCCTTCCTCCTGCAACTCTAGCCCCTGGTAACCACCATTGTTTCTGTTTCTGTGAGGTCAACATTAATTTTAGATTCCACGCATAGGTGAGATCGTGCAGTATTTGTCCTTCTGTGCCTGGCTTCTTTCACTTAGCACAACGAAATCAGGACGTCAAAGAGACGTCTACGCTCCTTCATTGCAGAATCGGTCACAATGGCCAAGATACAGGCTCAACCGAAGTATCCGCCAGGGGGTAAAGAAAGAAAATGTGGTGCATATACACAGTGGAATACTACTCAGTCTGTAAAAAGAAGGAAATTCTATCATTTTTTTTTTTTCTTTAAAAAATTGATAGTCTAGAGAGCAATTCTTAGTATTGTTAGGTCCGGAGCCAAGAGAGAGACAGGTAAAGCCTCAGGTATAGCAAAATGCTGTTTATTTTGGGCATCTGGGTGCAGAATGGGTGGAGGCCAAAGAGCATCCACCCTGATGGAGGGGAAAGCCTTGGGTTTTATAGAGGGTTTCTTAGCGGGCAGTGAGTACCTGGGCCAGAACAGCAGCTGCAATAAATTTTTTTTTTTTTAAACAACCAATTTCTGGGATCCCTGGGTCAGTCTCATCCTGTAGGGATAAGGGAGGGGGGTAGTTCCATTATTGGGGGGGGTAGCGATGCTGGCTGCAGCTGCTGTTTCACAAACCTCGGTTTTCCATTAATCGCGTTCTGTCCCATACATACTTTTAAGTTCCCAGCTGGAACAAGCCTAACAAGTATAACGTTCCCTGTCCTTAATGTACAGGTGAGGGTTTCAAACTCTAGCTGGCCTCGTGGAGATCACAAATTGAAAAATAGAGGGAGGGAACTCAGAGAGTCGTACACCTACCGGGGTCTGGGCTCTGAAACATGCAAATTTCTCCCACCTTCTCTTTCAGAAGCAGCTATGAAATCACTTGAGGAAAACAAGCCTCTATCACTGGGTAAGTTACCTCATTTACAACTTGTATTCCTCATGTCGGATTTTGAAACTCAGGGATCTGTCTTAATAAGAGACTGTGCTGAGCAGTAGGAATGCAAAGAAATGTAAGACCTGATCCTTGCTCCCAAGGAGGAGCTTGTCACACAGGTGGGTAGCAGTAAGACCAGGAAGCTAAAATGAGGTGGTGTCTGTACCAGAAACCAGTAAACGCGTACAAGGTGGGAAAGAAAGGAAGCTTTTCTTTTGCATCTGGATGAGTTGGAGATTTTTAGATTGACCTAAAGCAGGGGTTGTCAAACTATAGCAGCCCAAAAGCCAAATCCAAACTGCCATCTGTTTTTGTATAGCCCATAAGCTAAGAATGCTTTTTACATTTTTAAGTGGTTACAAAAATTAAAGCCAGATACAGTAGCATGTGCCTGTAATCCCAACTACTCCAGAGGCCAAGGCGGGAGGATTGCTTGAGCCCAGGAGTTCGAGACCAGCCTGGGCGACATAGCGAGACCCGAACTTAGCAAAGGAAAAAAATCAATAAGAATGTTTCATGAAATTGTAGGAAATTTTGCAAACAGAAAATATTTATTATCTGGCCCTTTACGGGGTAGGGGGAAGTTTGCTAACTTTGGCGAAAAAGATTTTTTTTTTTCCTTTTCCAACAGTCTCTCTACTTGACATCACCAATGACTTTTTATTGAAATTATTATTTTTTTTTTTTTTTTAGAATCAGAGTCTCACCCTGTTGCCCAGGCTGGAGTGCAGTAGTGCTCACACCAACCTCAAACACCCAGGCTCAAACGATCCTCCTGCCTCAGCTTCTTGTATAGCTGGGACCACAGGCGCATGTCACCATGCCCAGCTAATTTTTCTATTTATTGTAGAGACTGGGTCTTGCTCTTGCTCAGGCAATCCTCCCAGACTGTTAGGATTACAGACGTGAGCCACTGCACCTGGCCTCACTTAGCATTTGTTTAAAAGCTTCTCCGACGTTTTGGTCTTCGTTATCTTGTAGGTGATCGGTTTTTTTCCCTTAGTTTCTTCAGGGTTCCTGTTCTTCCATCTAAATAGTCAAAACAGGTGGCTGACTGGCCATTTCTCACTCAGCATGCTGGTCCTGGTTACATCACTTGGTGTCTTTCCAGCTATTTATATACCGAAGACTTTTCAAAGGATATTTTCAGACCGGTACTTGTCCTGAAGTTCAGATGCTCACATCCAGTTGCCTCCTGGGTATCTTTCCAGAAGTTCCATAGACTCACCTCTTCTTCATTATTCAATTTTTGGGTTTTTTTGAGACACAGTCTTGCTCTGTCATGGGGCTAGAGTGCCGTGGCTTCAGCCTAGCTCACAGCAACCTCAAACTCCTGGGCTCAAGCGATCCTCCTGCCTCAGCCTCCCGAGTAGCTGGGACTACAGGCGTGTGCCACCATGCCCGGCTAATTTTTTCTATTTTTAGTAGAGATGGAGTCTCTCTTTTGCTGAGGCTGGTCTCAAGCGATCCTCCCGCCTTGGCCTCCCAGGCTAGAATTACAGGCATGAGCCGTTATTCAGTGTCGAGCTTCAAATATTTCTTGTCCCACTGTGTCTACTTTGTCACTATGTTCTTTCCCTGCACAGTGTAATTTTACCCACCTTGTCAGAAACAAGGGAATTAATGCATGAAGGCTTTCTGACGCCCTTGCACGTGAGTGATTGTGGGAATGTGTCTGTTTCTCACACTATGCATTGTGAGCCGTGGAGGGATTCTCGGGCGCGTAAACCTGAGATCGTGGCCTGACACACTAGGTTTTACGTCCAGTGCCTAGTTAACGTCCTCTTTGCGTGATCTAGGCTTAAATATCAAGACCAGTGGTTCAACTTGTGGCACCTTGAAGTCTCACAGTCAGTACAGTCACGGGCCTGTAACGTCCCTCTTTTTCTGCAGACATAAAGCGTACGGAGGCCCCAAACCGTGAAGACGAGGAAGAACTAATACGGCGCTTAGAAGAAAGAGACCCAGGTTGGTCTTAGGACATCCGACACTGGCGTAAGCTAAGTGAAGCCACCCTCCTCGCTGGGCTGTCCCCACTCCTTTTGAGAACCCCATCCCTCTCCGATCTTTCCCCATTATTTTTAATATGTCAATCCGTCTCCTGTAGAACGCCTCCCTCCCTGGCATAAGAATAGAGGGAAAAACAAACATTGCAGAGGAACAGAACTCAGTTTATAGAAAGTTAGGAAAAGGTTATAGAGCATTTCTCTTGGAGTTTGCCACCTTTTTTCAATTTTAAAGAAGTTGATAGGTGTTAGGTCCGGAGCGGAGAGAGAGACACGAAGCTTCAGGTGTAGCAAAAGGCTGTTAATTTGGTCATCTGGGTGCAGAATGGGTGGAGACCAAAGAGCATCCACCCTGAGGGGGAGGGGAAAGTCTTGGGTTTTATAGAGGGTTTCTTAGTGGGGAGTACTTGGACCAGGACAGCTGCTGTAATAAAATTTTTTTTTTTTCGAACAACCCATTTCTGAGACCCCTGGGTCAGTCTCATCTTGTAGAGATAAGGGAGGAGGGTAGTTCCATCCCTATCAGGGGGGCTAGGAATGCCAGCTGCAGCTATCTGTTAGATTTCCAACCTCCGGGGACTCTACAGACTCCTGCGGCTGTTGTTTCACAAACCCCAGTTTTCCATTGACCGCATTCTGTCCCATATATACTTTTCGAATTCCCACCTGGAACAAACCTAACAGTAGGTATAATTGTACGTATTTACTGTTTCAACGCTCGGACAATGTTAGTAGTGTAAACTCGCGGATGAGCAAACTGAGACCTATCGGGGTGAGTGACTTGTCTGCGCTGACTTTGATCAGTCTGAGATCGGTCTCTCAAGTCTGCCTGGTAAGTAGTATTTTTGAAATGGCTTTACTGAAGTACAAAACTTATGTATCACAAATTTCCCTCTTTGAGCATACTATTTAATGATTCCTAGTAAATCAGAGTTGTGCAGCCATCACCACTATGCAGTTTTACAACACTTCAGTACCCCAAAAGAACCCCACAAGCCCATGTGTAGTCGGTCACTCCTGGTCTCTGCCCCTCAGCCCCAGGCAAACACTAATCTTTCTGTCTCTCTAGATTTGCCTTTGTGTGGATACCCACATTTGGTTTACCCACTCATCAGTGGATGGACATTCAAATTGTTTCTAATTTTTTACCATCTTGGTCAGGCGTGGTGGCTCACATCTGTAATCCTAGCACTCTGGGAGGCCGAGGCAGGAGGATCGCTTGAGGTCAGGAGTTTGAGACCAGCCTCAGCAAGAGTGAGACCCTGTCTCTACTAAAAATAGAAACAAATTAGCCAGGCAACTAAAAATAAAAACAAAAATTAGTGGCTGGACGCGGTGGCTCACGCCTGTAATCCTAGCTCTCTGGGAAGCCGAGGCAGGTGGATTGTTTGAGCTCAGGAGTTTGAAACCAGCCTGAGCAAGATTGAGACCCTGTCTCTACTAAAAATAGAAAGAAATTAATTAGACAACTAAAAAACATATAGAAAAAATTAGCCAGGCATGGTGGCGCATGCCTGTAGTCCCAGCTACTCGAGAGGCTGAGGCAGGAGGACCGCTTGAGCCCAGGAGTTTGAGGTTGCTGTGAGCTAAGCTGACACCACGGCACTCTAGTCGGGGCAACACAGTGAGACTCTGTCTCAAAAAAAAAAAAAAATTAGCAAAGCGTGGTGGTGAACGCCTGTAGTACCAGCTACTTGGGAGGCTGAGGCAGGAGGATCGCTTGAGCCCAGGAGTTTGAGGCTGACGTGACGCCATGGCACTCTAGCCCAGGCAACAGAGCAAGATTCTCTCTCAAAAAAAAAAAATTTTTTTTTTTTTTATCTTGAATAATGCTGCTATGACCTATAGGGGAGAAAAAGTTTTCCTTATACCCATCTTAGGTTCACTTGCTGGGGCCCCTATATCGAAAGAAAGATATAACCAAAAAAATATGAGAAAAGGAAAAACAAATGTATTTAACATATGTTTTATATATACATGGTAAATAACCAGGAAACGAGTAATTCTCAAAGAGGTGTCTTAGAACTCTGGCTTATATAGCATCTTCAGCAGACAGGGAATTTTAGAGAAGTAAGGAGACAAAGGAGAAGGACTTTGAACCTCTAGCATGGCAAATTATGGGGAGGGAAATAAATGGGAGTTAATAAAACTTATGTAGATTGCTCAGGTGCTGTCTCCAGACTGATAAGGTCTAAAGCTGCTTTTGGTGATCAACCTGGGTCTTCCTGGCAGAGGGTTGGGAAGGACACCTTTGTAAACTTAGGCCCCATGTTTAGGCAAACGGGGAGGGCAGGGAACTGCTGTGGTATTTGCTGATTCTCAGTTACCATTAGCTCAAGATAATCCTTGTTCTATAGAGGCAGGTTTTGTGTGTCTTATTCTGGTCTCCGATGGAACATTCACATGCAAATCATTGCACGGGCACATTTTCACTTCTCTAGGGTAGGTACCTAGGAATTGTGACAATCTAGACACAGAGTGGAACGTCATTGCTTGTTTACTCAAATATTTGCGTCGCAATAGCGAGTTAAGGCTATTACGGCAAAGGTCTGTTTCCTGCGTGCCTGGCATTTGTTCTAGTCCAATGGAGAAAAAAGATAGATGAGTCGTTAAGCACAAATCATGTTGAGTTTTTTTTTTTTTTCTTTTTTGAGACAGAGTCTCACTGTGTTGCCTGGGCTAGAGTGCCGTGGCGTCATCTTAGCTCACAGCAACCTCAAACTCCTGGGCTCAAGCGATCCTCCTGCCTCAGCCTCCCGAGTAGCTGGGACTACAGGCATGCCCGGCTAATTTTTTCTATATATTTTTAGTTGTCTAATTAATTTCTTTCTATTTTTAGTAGAGACGGGGTCTCGCTCTTGCTCAGGCTGGTCTCGAACTCCTGAGCTCAAACAATCCACCTGCCTCGGCCTCCCAGAGAGCTAGGATTACAGGCGTGAGCCACCGCGCCCGGCCTCATGTTGAGTTTTGATAGAGCAAGTATTTCTTGTTATGGTTCTGTGGAATAGAGGCACGTAACTTGGCTTGGGGGTCATTTGCCCTGTTCATCCCTATAAACTCAGACATTGGAATTCCCAGCTCACAACCTGGACAAAGACTTCGGATGAGATGTTGGGCTCCGTGGAGCCTGCTTTATCCTCAAGCTTCTGATAAGGGCAGTACACCTGTTCTGTGTCAAGCTCACTGTAGTTTGTGTCTTTCAGAGCTTACAAAAATACAGATAAAAGATATTACAAACCTGGGAAGACCTAGAAGAGTCCTGGAAGGGCAAAAGCCAGGTCTGTTTTCATATATACCTGGAATGAGGCTGGGGTCAACTTGCTCTTTCTAAACTTCATTTCTTTTTTCTTTCCTACTTAACACAAAGTATCTTTTCCCCCTAATGGATAACCAACTGTATCCTGTCTGTCCTGTACCCCGTATCTCTGAAGGTAAGGAGGACACATATCGAGGGATAATTATGAAGAAGTTCTGGAAAGCCTGGAATAACAATGGGCCTGCAGCCGGTGAACACATCAGCGACGTCACCCAGAGAGACAAGATGCTGATCCCCTTCTGTGACCCGAGGACGTTTCCAGGGGTGTTTCCACACACGGTGGTGCTCCATGGCCCCGCGGGCTTTGGGAAAACCACACTGACCAGGAAAGTGATGCTGGACTGGACAGAGAACCACCTCAATCAGACGTTCAGGTACGCCTTCTACCTCACCTGCAAGGAGCTCAACCGCATGGGCCCGTGCACCTTTGCAGAGCTGATCTCCAAGGACTGGCCCGAATGGCGGAATGACCTCCCCGAGGTCCTCGCCCGAGCATACAGGATCCTCGTCATTATTGATGGTTTTGAAGAGCTGAAAGCCCCCGAGGGGGCCCTGATCCGAGATATTTGTGGCGACTGGGAGGTGCAGAAGCCGGTGCCCGTCCTCCTGGGCAGCCTGCTGATCGGGGCGATAATACCCAACGCCACGTTACTGGTCACCACGCGGTCCGAGGCCCTGAGGGATCTCCGGCTCCTGCTGCAACGGCCCCTCTTCCTAGAGATCGAGGGCTTCCTGGAGGAGGACAGGAAGGCCTATTTCTTGAAACACTTTGAAGATGAGGAGGAAGCCCTGCGAGCTTTCGACTTGATGAGGAGCAACTCGGCCTTGTTCCGCATGGCCGCGGCGCCCGCAGTGTGCTGGGTCGTCTGCGCGTGTCTGA
>CAUYSK010004499.1:0-13608 GCA_963575035.1 Avahi laniger | reverse complement strand
TGAATATTCCATGTGTGAAAGACAGGTATAAATATTCTTCACTGGGATTAGAATAAAGTAAACTATAGAGAAACACAGTAGGATTGATAATACCACTAGCATCATGTGTTTGGTTTTTTTTTTTAATTCTGAAAAGTCTTGTATATAACTTTACCTCTATTGTTATATTATGCTTTGCTAAGCAAGAGTGATATGTCTTCATCCAACTCTTAAAAAATATGTTAAAGGGACATAGGCCAAGGTCAGAGCGATGTGGTGATACTCTATAAAGTTTAACAGCTTTATTAAGATAAAACTGAAATACAATAAACTGCAAATATATAAAGAGTATACTTCAAAAAGTTTTGACATGTGTATGCAACCATGAAATGATCATCTCAATTGACATAACGTATATCTGCCATCCTGGAAAGTCTTCTTGCGCCTCTTAGTAATTCCTCTCCTGCACTCCTTACCCCGACACATTACCAATAAACATTGATAAATTTTCTGTTTCCATAGACGTGTTGGCACTTTCTTTCTAGAGTTTTGTATAAAGAAAACCATCAAGTATGTACTATTTTTCTTCTTTCACTCAGTACAATTATTTTGAGATCCCTCCATATTTCCATGTGCATCAACAGTTCATTCATTTAATTGATGAATAGTATTTCATTGTATAAATATACCTCTATTTGTTTATCCATTCAACAGTTGAAAGGCCTTTGGGTTGCTTCCAGTTTGGGGCCATTAGAAATGGAACTATTATGATCATTTGTGTACAGGTTTTTACATAAAAGAGTCTTCAATTTTCTAGGATAAATGCCCAGGAGAGTGAATACAGAGCCATGTAGTAAGAGCATATTTAATTTTATGAGAAACAGCCACATTTTCCACAATTGCTGCTTCATTTTACATCTCTAGCAGCACTGTATAAGAGATACAGTTTCTCCACATTGTTGTCAGCATTTAGTATTGCAGTGTGGTAGTGTGTGTGTGCATGTGTGTACATGTGTGTATAAATACACATATATAATATTTATAAAATATGCATAATTCTAATGGGTGTGTAGAGATATTTCAACATGGTTTTAATTTGCATTTCTTTAATGGATAATAATGTTAAGCAAAGTTTCATGTGCTTATTTGTCATCTGTATATGCTCCTTAGTGAAGTTTCTGCTCCTGTCTTTTGCTCATCTTTTATTTGGACTGTTCACATTTTACTTTTGAGTTTTGAGAATTCCTTATATATTCTGGATACAAGTATTCTTTTTTTTTAAGTGATGTGTAAGTATTTCCTCCCAGTCTGTAGCTTGTGTTTTCATCTTTTTAACAGGTCATTTAACAGAGCAAAACTTTTCAATTCTGATAAAGATTAATTTACCAATACCTCATTTTAAGGATTAAGTTATTAGTGTTACATCTATAAGCTTTTTACCTAATTCTAGGCCTTAAGGATTTTCTACTATGTTTTCATCTGTATCTTTTATATTTTGCATTTTAAGATATAGTCTATTAATCAATTGGTGTCTAAATTGTGTTATTTAGGTTGAAAGGGTTTTGTTTATGCCTATGGATGCCCAACTGCACAAATATTTGTTGAAAATGCTACTCTTTGTCCATTATACTGCCTTTCCACCTTTGTTACAAATCAGTTAATTGAAGTGTGATTTTATTTCCGGGGTCTCCGTTAAATTTATCCATGTGTCTAGTTCTCTGTTGATGCCATAATTTCTAGATTTTGCGGATATATAGTAAAAATGGGAAATATAATGCCTGCAATTTTTTTTTCAAAATATTTTAGCTATTTTATTAATAATTCCTTTGTCTTTACATAAAGTGTGAAATATACTTTTAAATATCTATAAAAATTCTGTTGTAATTTTGATAAAAATTATGTTAAATGTCTAAATAATTTAAAGTGAGTTGGCATGTATATGTTGAGACTTACAATCTGTGAATCCAGTATATCTCTCTAGTTATGTTTGTCCTCTTTGATTTATTTTATCATTATTGTGTAGTTGTCAGTATAGAAGTTTTATTTTGTTAGATTTGTAGCTAACTACGTACATTTTGAGCGGTTATGAATAGTATTGTTTTTAATTTCAGTTTCACTTTTTCATTGCTTGAATATAGAAATACAATTTATTCACTGTTCATATTGTATTCTGCAACCATGCTGAACTCAATTATAAGTTCCAGAAGTTAATTTTAAAATAGTCTTTTAGATTTCCTACATTGATAATCATGTCATTGCAACAGGGACAGTTTTATCTTTTCAGATTTTGTGCAATTTTTATTTTTTTCTTGACATACCTGTGCTGGCTAGAACTTTCAGGGTATTTTGAAGAAGTGGTAAGAGCAGAAACTATGTAAAGTTAACAGCATTAAGTCTTTCGCCTTTAACTGTAATATTAGCTATAGGTTTTACATTCATATTCTTATTAAGTTGAGAAAGTTCCTCTCTATTCCTATTACTCTAAGAGTTCTTTTAAAATAATTGAAAAAACTAAATATTTTTTTTCTGCGTCACTTGATAAGATCATGAGGTTTTTCTATTTCAACAAGTTAATAGGGTGAATTACATTGGTTTATTCTTGAAATCTGGAATAAAATAGGTCATGGCATATTATTCTTTTTTAAACATACTGCTGGTTTTATTTTCTAATATTTTGATTAAAAGTTTTGTGTCTATGTTCGCGAAGGATATTTGTCTGAAGTTATTTTTTTTTCTTTTCTTCTCTTTTTTTCTTTCTCTGTTTCTATCTTTGATTTTGGTATCAAGAAAATACTGTTCTCATAAAATGAATTTGAAAGTGTGCCTTTCTTTGCTATTTTTTGGAGGAAATTGTATAGAACTGATGTTAATTCATCCTTAAATATCTGGTAACATTCTCTAGGGAAAATGTTTTACTTAGGCCTAGATATTTCTTTTGGGGAGAGGTTTTAAATGAAAAATTCAACTTTTAAAAAAGTTATTGGACTATTTTGATTAATTCAACTTGAGTATGATTTCACAGTTTGCAGTTTTCTTGGAATTTATTATTTTATCTAAGCTATCAAATTTGCATACATTTGTTTTAGTGCTTGTTATCCCTTTGGTATCTGTGGGGTCTGTAATAATATCCTCTATTTTATTCCTGGATATTGGTCATTTTTTCTCTGTAATTTTTGCTAGACATTCATCAATTATATTGATATTTTCACCAGCTTTTATTTAACTGATTTTTAAAATATTTCTTAAATTTTAAATTCCAGTAATCTGATATTTTTTCTTTCTTTGGCTTGCTTCGATTTTATCTTGCACTTCTTTTTATGCTTCCTTGAGATGGGACCTTAGCTTCTAAATTTGATATTATTCTCATTTTTTTTTTTTTTTTTTTGAGACAGAGTCTCACTGTGTTGCCCAGGCTAGAGTGAGTGCTGTGGCGTCAGCCTGGCTCACAGCAACCTCAAACTCCTGGGCTCAAGCTATCCTCCTGCCTCAGCCTGCCGAGTAGCTGGGACTACAGGCAAGCGCCACCATGCCCGGCTAATTTTTTCTATATATTTTTAGTTGTCCAATTAATTTCTTTCTAATTTTAGTAGAGAGGGGATCTCACTCTTGCTCAGGCTGGTTTCGAACTCCTGAGCTCAAACAATCCGCCCATCTCGGCCTCCCAGAGAGCTAGGATTACAGGTGTGAGCCACCGCGCCCGGCCCTATTCTCATTTTTTAATGTTAACTTTAGGTGTTATAAGTTTACCTCTCACTACTGTGTTAGCTACCTCTCACATATTTTGAAATTTTATATTTTCACTTTCATTCTGCTCAATGTATTTTTTAATGGCCTGGAGGTTTCCTATTTGATCTATGATTTAGAATTATGGTATTTTATTCCCAGGTGTTTGCATATTTTTATAATAATTGTTATGTTATAGATTTCTCATTTGTTTCCATTTTGGCCAGAGTATATACTCTATATATTTTCAATTCTTTTAAGTTTGTTCAGATTTTTTATGACATATGATGTGATCTTATCTTGTTGAATAATTCACAGGAACTTATAAAAATGTGTATTTTGCTACTGTATAGTGCAGTTTTATGAATGTCAATTAGAATCTGTTGGTTAATGAAGTTTTTTATAGCCTTGTTGATTTCTGTCTAATGGTTCTACCAATTTCTGAGTGAGAGCTTTTTCTCAACTATAATTATGGATTTGTTTATTTCTCCTTTACATTTTATCAGATTTTCCTTCAAGCATTCTGAAGCTTTGTATTTGATGAATGCATACTTAGGTTGCTATGCATTTTTGGTAAACTCACTTATATTAACTCTATTAGTGTCCCTTTGTATACCTAGTAATTTTCTTTGTTTTGCATTCTTATCTATTATTAATATTATTTTGATTAGGCTTTATGTTATATCATTTTGTATCCATTTACTTTGAACTGACTTGTATTGTAATATTGTTATATTTGAAGTGAGCTTCTTATAGACAGCATACAATTGATTAATCATTTTTTATCTATTTGTTTACTTTTTATTCATTATATAAACTCTTTTAAGTTGTGAATTTAAATAACTTACATTTAAAGTAATTATTTATATGAATAGGACTTAAGTTTGTCTTTTTCATTTTCTGTTTTTTCTCTGTTATATTTTTTTATTTCTCTGCTGTTGATTTCCTTCCTACCTGAGTTACTTGAACATTTTTTAAATTTTATTTTTCTTTACCCATAGTGTTTTTGAGTGTATCTCTTTCTATAAGTATTTAAGTATTTGTTCTAGATACTACATTATATGTGCATAGCTTATTCAAGTCTGGTGGTTATATTATTTTAGTGGGTACCATGGATTAGGGAGAAGGGCAGTG
This sequence comes from Avahi laniger, assembly GCA_963575035.1. Lineage (NCBI taxonomy): Eukaryota > Metazoa > Chordata > Mammalia > Primates > Indriidae > Avahi > Avahi laniger. Next base: position 8,772 of record CAUYSK010004499.1, on the reverse strand, counting down.
TTGTGTTAGCTATAAAGGGTAGCATAAGATATCTTTGGGGTAATGGGACAGCTGTATATCTTGATTTTAATGATGGTTTTGCAAATTTACATATAAAGATAATTATGCACAGATATACATAGGAGTGCATACAATGTGGGTGAAATCTGAATAAGGTCTGTGGATGATATTATTGTCAACTTATTGGATTTGATTTTGTACTATATTTATGTGAGCTGTCACCATTGGGTAAACTAGGTGAAGAGTACCCAGGACTTCTCTGTGGTATTTTTTCCAAATTTCTGTGAATCTATAACAATTTTGATATAAAAAGGTAAAGAAAACAGTTCATGTTTAACTTTATATAGAGTCATGATTAAAAGGAATCTTATTACAAAGTTGTCAAGAATAATAAAATGTACTAAATGTAACTACAAGTAGTATCAGCCAAATATTAGTTTTAACTAGATATATTAGCAAAAATCATTTATTTCACAATTATCAAATTATGTATGAAAATTGCATAACCATCCTACATATAATTAGCATTACACCTTCCCTTTTTGCTCACTAAAGTAACAAGTTATTCTTGTTCATAGAAATGATTAATATCTTTACATTATTTACCTAGACATTATCTTCAGGGATAATCAATTATGCATTCTAGCCCAATGAGCATGGGCTGTATGACAATAAAACAAATTTATAGAAATTGAGTTACTTTCATATAAACAATTATATTTGTGTACACAGGAGGAGGGCAATAAAAAATACCATAGTGCTGTAAATGACCATATTATATTGCTTAAATATAGTTATGTTCCATATTTGATAAAAAATGTTTCACAGAGAAATGGTTGATGAATGTACTTCAGTTATATGGTAAATGTATTTAATAAATACATTTTTAAGGAAGAAAAATAAAACAATATACAAGTGATGTATGCCTCTATTTCATTTCTATGAGACCCATTTATTAATACTAGAATTTTGTGTTTTCTTTTAAAAATCATTATTTGAAGTTTAATATGGGAAAAAGATGGTTTTAACACTTGACATATATTATAATATTTAACAATATAATCAGAGGATCATTAAACAGTCACTCCTTCCTTTTTCTTTCTTTTCCCTTTTCTCTCTGAATATAATCATTTATATGCACATATAAATATACAAATGTATGTCAGGTTGCAAAAATGGAACTGCCTTATTTCTCTCTTATGTCCCAACACTATAGACATTACAGCACAAATTGTATGCAAGAAAGTTCCCTATGTGCTGAATTTACAAATAATAAGAAGAAAGAAACAGTAAAAGCTTCCCCTTTCTCATTATCTCTACCATACCACCTTCTAATTTCAAGTCTAATAAGGGTAGCTTCCGTGATGTTACTCAGATAGCTTGACTGAACGCATGGAAGTGACATGTTTTTCTTACACTTTGGAAAGCTAAAGGTCCTACATTCCCTGTCTGTTAGGAAAAGGTTGGGTAAGTTCATTTCCCAAGAACGAGACAAGAGCCACATTACAATAAAGAGAAAACCATTGTCCAAAAGAACTTGAACCAGAAGACCCTAACAACCAGAGTTAATCAGAACAATCAGAAAAACAAGGGCTGAGGGGCAAGCTGAGCAGAAAAACATCCAGTAATCCCAAAAGCACCAGTAAGAGAAAATCAGCTTTAAATATTACCTGACCCACAGATCAGGAAACCATCAGCAAATAAGAAAACCTCCTATACTGTCACTTTTAATTTCTCCATTCCCACAAGCAGGCCACAAAAGCATTGAAGCTTAAATCAGCAACCAATATTAGTCAGATCACAGAAAAAAAAAAAAAGAAAGAAAGAAAAAAGCCCACCAGGCATTTTTCCATACCCAAAAGTTTTCCTCAAACTCTGGCTTTAGTTACAGGTGGGAAAGAAGGTCTTTTCTTTTCATGCAGATTGCAGTGTTGCTTTATATCTTGGACTGCATTTCTGATTAAGATTGTGTTTTGAGATTTTTAAATAGGATTATCTATGAAATAAAAGTAATCAAAATATTATGGGCTCTGGTCAAGTTCTATCCAGGGCCAGGGAAAGAGTACCACAGCTGGTGGTAGTCAAGAATTAAAAGACAGAACAAAAATATGTGTTTGTTATATTCATGAATCATGCTTGTTCAACACACCAGTTTTACATATTTGCACTCAAGCATGTATGTACATTTTTAATTAAGTAGGCTTTTTTCTATGAATTCAGTGTCGTGATCTCTTTTCTGCTTGGCATCATTTTTATGGGCATTATCTATTAACCAAAAATATGAGATTAATAAAAACTTTAATGGATATTTAGTATTGGTGGATAATCTGTTTTGTTTACTTACGTGTGTGTGTGTTTGTTTTTAAGCAGCGAACTGGAGAACTACTTTTATCATCTCTAAGTGACTACGTTCCAATACCAAAGATTTTGATTAACTAATCTGGTGTAGGGCCCAGAGTATGCCTTTTAAAAAAAGATCTAGTGATCCTGCGGCATACGGTCCTCAGCATTTTAAGGAAACATCAGACTAATTTTTCCAAAATGTACAGAATTATCATCCAATGCAAAACAACACTTGTAGTATATTTTAAATAGCTACATATAATTAGCAGTCTTTTAAGTCCCCTTCCCCCCTACCGTTTGTCTGTCTTCCTGGACTCCTTGCTGTTTCAATTTGAGCTATCTAGAGAAAAGGAGGGAGATAAAAAGGACTTTGAATTTAAACAGAATTTGGTCAAATCCTCCCCCTTTTATTACTTATGTGTTCATGGGCAAGATACTTATCTTCTTGGTACTTAGTCTTTTTTTTATTTTTAAATTGGAAAATTAAAAAAAAGTATGAAGATAAAGTGTTTTCAGGCATATGAAGCACAGAATGCTTAATAAAATTTTCTTTCTTTCCACTACATTCTTTTCTTCACCCTCCTTGCTGCCCACTATCTTATTCATTGAATAGATAAATTTGCAGTATTCTTCCTTTTCAATGAAAAAGCATACTTAAATATCTTTGAATTAAAATCCCAAATCCCTGATAATTTTACTGTAGAATTATCTCCTCTTGTATAATTCCTATGCTGAAAATGGAAAAATATATTCCTACTCAACTGTTTTAGGTCCCTGGGTTTCATCTTAACATCATTTTTTTGTAGTCACATGGATTAATTCCATCAGAATTATTTCAAACTATGAAAAACACAACAGTAAAGGAAATATTAAGAGGCTGTACTGTGACTATTTAACATTAATCCATGTATTGCAAATAGCTACTGATTTTATATATTTATTTCTATAATAGGAATGGAAAAAAGACACAGGAGCCCTAGGGAAAAAGAAATTCAATATCATTTCACACTCATTAACTATATAAAACCAGATGTTAATTATCACTTCTGTAGAGAAATGCCAAGAAACCTTAATGATTAGGAAGATAGAATTTGATTAATGACATTTTTTAGTTAATTAAAATAGTTTTATGTAATTTTAATCCCTGCTGGTAAAAATATATTAGTACATTTTTTCTACCTTAGCAAAAATAAATTAATAAATACAATTTGATTTTTGAGTAAATTTTTGTTTCATATAATTATAATTCTAAATTTAATTCATTTGAGATTATATTGAAGAAATTTGAGAATGGATATGATCTATTGTCAGAAAAACTTAAAAAAAACCATTTTCACTAGGAAAATCATTTTATTATACTTTGCTTTTTAAAAAATGCTTAATTTCAGTTCACATTAGTTAAATTAGCTGAAATTTCTTTAAATTTTCTCTTCTTTAACTATTAAATAACAATATGTTTGTGCCCTGAGATAGCACACTATTGATAAAAAGTAACAAACAAAAACAGTGTATGTCTTTTAGCAACTTTTCTTTTGAGTTATGAGCCACATGTGGGCATATTCACACTAGAAAAATATAGCTCAATATCTATGACTATGCATAATAAGCATCTCTCTGTGAGATAAATTAGCATTAAGTTCAATTTCCAAAATTGTAATTTCTAGAACATGTAGCACTGTCATTTATAATTTCACATGTTGAGCTGCAACACATTTCCAACCTTTATGTTGTCAAGACTGAATGTGATTCTATATTTAGATTCACAGCTGTTTGGTTTTTTCATAGATGCTTCCACTACTAAGATGAGCTCTTAAGAATAGGTGAACGTGTCAAAATATTTGCCTTTTATAGAGAAAATAAAAATAATTTATTTTTTAAATAATTACTTCTTTCAGGACCAGCACGTAATAAGCTCTTTGCACTAGGATTAGACAAGCCATAAGCATATGAATCAGGCCATTTTCCAGAAGATCATGTCAGAGACTAGAAAACCTTAGGTTTATAGGTCTCTGTGCCCCTTGAAAAGAAATAAATATTCAGATTACATCGCAGAAAAAGGAAGAATTACTTAATTTATACTGATGCTAATTTGTCTCCGATTTATACAAAATCATTTGTTCCTACCATGTAAACATAAAATGAAAGTAAGGTCAAATGACAAGTAGGTCAGAAGCTTGTCACAAGAGCACTATCCTTCCACCTTAGATACTGACTCCTGAAATTTGAGCGAAGTACTGAAGAGCACAAATTTGGGGATGAGACCTCTAAACACAGTCACTTTCTGGTCATACAAATAGTACTTAGATATTTAACTCTTTTGCTCTTCTATTTCATTTCATCTGTACAAGGTGAGATGAAATAATAATGATGCTTTCTTAAGAATTTTTTAAGGATCCAATGACATGAATATAAAGTGCTTAATACAATGTTTAACATATAGTAACACTAAAATAGCTTTTATTAACATTATTAACTGTTTTCTTGTTTTTCTTATCATAAAAACTCTTGTACACATTATAAACTAAAATGTGAGAAAGGTATACAAAAAGGTGAGCCATCTACCCAAACTTGACCTATAATTGTATTTGCAAAAGATCATCACCATCAATAAGGTCATTTGTACCAGTACAGAAAATTTTTCTACATATAATAATTATATGTTTCATTTTTATACAAATGGGAATGTACTATCCACATTTTCAGTACTCTGCTTTCTTTAATTTAGTTAACTAAAATATATCTTAAATCCTTCATCATAAAACAGTGTAGAATCTTTTGGAGTACAGATTGGACATCAATAATATAATTAGTCCTCTATTAAATAATATATATATATATATATCATTACCTGTTGTGTGTATTACAGATATACTATATAAAAACCTCAATTTATGAATATTTTGATATGCAACTGACCCTAAATATGTGAAATAATTTTCTACTGAATGAATTACAGCATGAAAGAACGTGTGCTTATTTAATTCAATAATTACTTCCAGGTTACCAGTAAAATAGTACCTATTTCCTCATATTCTACTATTACAAAAATTTCAATTCTGATATATAAAATATGTATATCTTGATATTTTAATTTTATGAGAATTTTTCAGCATCTTTTCTTGTGTTTGCAATCCATTTTTGGTTGTGAGTTATTCATTCATATCTTTTGATTATCTGTTGGCTTGCTGATTTTTTCTTACTGATTTTAATCAATATTTAAATGATAAGACATAGTACCCTATTATCTAATTTGCTATATGTTTAGCTATTTGGAAAGCTATATATTTATATGGTCAAGTTTAACCATTTTTTCTTGTCTTTGGTTTATGGATTTTTGGTCTTGCCTTGAAATATATTTCAAATCATCTATTTTTTGTTATTGTATGATTTCTTTTTATTCTTATATTTTGGTCATCCTAAAACATACCTTGGTTTAAAAAGACAAATAATTATAGTTTTATCTATCTGTAGCTATCTATCTATCCATTTATTCATCTATCTATTTTCCACTGTGTCTAGTCAGTTGTCTCACAAAATTGACTGGGGAATGTATTTTTTCCATCTCAAAATGGTATTTCCAGCTTTATCCTATTCTGTCTCCTCTCTCTCCGACTCTCTCTCTCTCTGTCTCACTTTCTACATAGGATTCCTGTTTTATTTCATTGATATTTCTATTCCTAAACAGTAATAAATTGTTTACTATAGCTTTTATCATTTTTACTGTAAAACCTATGCTATCTAGAATTTTATATCGGTACCTTGGTAGAATTTTGACCTTAGACAAATAATTTATCACAACTCTGCTTCTTTTTCTTTTATCTGGAAAATGCAATAATAATAATAGTAATAGTGATAATAATGTAATTCATAGGGATCTTGTACTGATTAACTGTAACAATGAATGGAAGGGGCCTTATATATTTTTAATGCTCATTGAAAAAAGAAATTATTACTTATCTTATTTTCACTATTGAGGGACATGTATTAAAATCTAGTTTCCTGTAGTAAAATTAAATAGTATAATTTCTTGGCATAAAGAAACACAGTGAAAGTCATGTTTTACTCATTGCTAGATCCAGTACTTTACTGTTACAGCAATAATAAATTTTTCTCATTGCCTAACATACTTAAGATATTTTCAGTACTCAGTGAGGCTGGTTGGGAAAAATCATGCTCCACTAACATTTTGAAGGAGATTTTGGCCAATCTCTTTTTGTGCTGTAAAGAGAAATTCAGAAACAATAAACTAATGTTTGCTTTCCCCTGAAAATTGTTTAATCCTGAAATGTAAAATAATCATTGCAGGATGCTATAGGTAATTTGGTAGATAGAGTTACTGTTTCCAGATCTTTTTTCCTTCTTCTTTGTACTCCATACTCTTGCTACTTGACTTTGTAGTACTTTCCATTTTGACCAGAGTGACTATCTATCTATCTATAATGACTAATTTTAAACAGGTCAAAAAAATGTTTTTTGGTAAACTGAGATCAATGATGGAAATAAAAATAGTAGGAAAATGGTTTTAAATATCTGAAATTATAAATTCATACATAAATAAATTTACTTTTTTTTAGAAGTTTTATATTTCATAATTATACCATCTATTTTTGATTCTTCTCATATGTCTATTATACCCATGCTAAAGAAATAAAGCCTGGAAAAAGGTCTAATTACTGTCCTCAATTGATTACCTCTCACTAACTTTAAAATTTCGATAAAGAAATTCAGTTCAAATATATTTCAGTGATAGTTATTGCAGAATTAAAACAAATTATTTGATATAACTGAAAATGTTAAAATTATTTTATGAATATCCTGGTTTATTATACTAATTATATATTTTTTTCCTTTGGCCAAAACTACAGCCACATTTATCATGTAGTTTAAGCTCTGCCTGATGGATAGTAAGTTATCAAAATATATACCCATTCAACAAATGATAAATATATAGACAAATTAATTAAAATGTGCATTTAAAAATAATGTATGAATAATAAATCATCATCTATATATAAATATTATAAAAATGCCTGTTAGAAGCACTCAAATATATTAAAACAATTGAATAATTGCTAGAAGCATTGCAACATTTTAACCATTCCACTATAATAATGTCTAGCCTAAAACAAATTAAAATACATTTTTAGATGTAAAATTTACATGATTTCTGTATGAAAAATAATCAGAAACAGAATTAATTTATTTAGAAAAGATATTCTTTAACATTCACTGGCAGAATAAATTGTTTTGCTATTATTACAAAATGTAACTTCTCAGATCAATTTGCTATTTTTCCCTCTGTGAAATAGTTAAATAATTGGAGATCACATTTCTTTCTCAGACTGGCTGTCTGCTGAGTCTGATAAAATCTAAAAATCACATACCTTTCCGGTACCTCAGAATTTATCATTTTGAATGTTTTGCTACCTATACAATCCTTTGGCTTATTGAGAGCTGAAAATTCAAACGAAATGTTTTAAAAAGGAAATAATCCAAGCTGTGACTAAAAGGAGTAATTTTAAATCAGATGATATACTTTAGAATGTTTATCTTCTAAAAGATACTCCAATCACAATGACATGTAAAAATACAGCACAGAAACAGAACTGGTGAGATCTCCACTCTCTCATCATTTTATAGACTATTACTAAACTGTGTCCATGTCATGGACTCCCTTGATTGTTTGCTTAAGCAGTGTCTTGGAGATAAATGACCTTACACCTAGGGATTCTGTTCATTCTTAGCTCTTAGAAAGAAACATGTCTATTACTTAAACATAACTATTTAAAGCATATGGATTTGATTTACAGAATGCTTGACTATTGTGAGGTGTGCCAACTTAAACAAGATAATTACATCTACACATTACCATTTTGAAAGCACTAACAGCTCTTTGGTTTAAGGCACCATAGCATCCCAGTGGGTATACTAGAAATCAAACTCCCATATAAAGAAATTCATTTAATTATAAAGTAAGAAGCATTCTAGAAGTGAAAAATTTTTACTTACTCTGGAATTACTTTACTGTGTCTTTTGACTATTTTGGTGATGGAACCATTTTGTAAAGTTATTTTTCATTTAAAACTGTACATTTGAAACAATATACAAAATTTTAAATAACTTATTTTCATACAAATAGGGTTATATTTCTACAAGATGAACAAATATGAATGCATATTGAAAAGTGTTAATTTTTAAAAACTGTACTTGCACTCCAGCATTAAAGTGTCTACAAACAAATTAAGTGATATGTAATAAAATTGACAAATCTTAGTAACCAATATGAGTTTAAACTTGATATTATAAAGTAGATGGGTCTTATTCATATTTTTGTAATTTGTAAAATCAAAATAAATATATAAACCAAATCATATATGCAATTAAATAATAGTTCACTTTTAAATGAGGAGAACTCATGCAGTCTTTTTT
>CAUYSK010004498.1:0-27098 GCA_963575035.1 Avahi laniger | reverse complement strand
GTAGCCTGCCCTGTCCCATGGGGCGGCTGCCTCCCAGGTCTAGTCAATGGGGGCCCAAATGCTGAATTTGTATGTGGAGTCTCTTGATTTTGAAGCACTGGCAACTGAGATTTTTCTGCAAAAACAAACAGAAAAACTGTGTATACCAAACAAAGCAAGGTTAGATCTGGCCTGAGGGCTGCCAATTTGCAATTTCTGATAAAAGGTTTTCCACCTGAGTGACTAGGGGAAAGCTATTAACTGGCAGGGGAAAAGCCAAGGAAATTGGTCCAAAAAAAACAGAGAAGGGGAGGAAGGGGAGGAAGGGGAGCGAGAGAGAAAGGGAAAGAGGACCCAGCACCCTCTGCCCATCCACCCAGCTCCCCAGCACCCAATGCCAGTGATTGGCTCTGGGTACATGAATCATGAATAGAGTTATTTTCTAGCTTATAGGCTTTCTCTGAGTTTTTACGATCTTTCACAATGGGGATTACATGTGTAGCCAAAGAAAAATTTTAAAAACCACTTAAGTTGATGTTAGAAATAAAGGGATAGTGACAAAATAGTAAGATCTCCCTCTTGGGGGAGGAAGCCTTATTGATCACGGACAGTTTTGGCCTCAGGCAAGTCCACAAGCTCTGGGTCCAACACTGACTGAAGGCAGAGATCAAGGCCAGAGCTGCCCACACCGCAGGACGTGCCAGCTCTGGACACGGGCAAAACACATCTCATGGCGGCTGAGTTCTTGGTATTTCTCTTTGATGTTGATGAGAAATTTCACTGGGTGGGAGCAGCTGGGGACATCACTAATGCCTCTCCCTGCCTTTCTGTCATAATAATAAAATTGCTACAATAACCAAAAAAAGAAAAGAGGAAATCAGATTTGATGGGAAAAAGAATTCTTGGCACAAAAATTACATGCATTGCAAGGAGATACCTGGTGGGTATGGGCAGCCTAAGCTCAAAGTGCCAGATTCCAGGACTGCAAATATGTGGGCCTGGTGAGCGGCAGGCCCAGTTGAGCAGACAGCCCACTCGGGGTTAGGGGAGACCAGGCAGGGAAAGGCACAAGAGCTCCTGGAGATGTTGTCCCAGGAGTCTGCACACGTCAGCCACGGGAGGAAAGGCCTCGAGACTTCGCGGCCCAAAGCATGACCACGCTATCCTCCCTACTGTCCTCTGCAGTAGCAAGTGCACGGTGCCATTCCTACCCGCCCCCCATCATCCCCATTTTACAGAGGAGAAACCTGGGGCTCAGAGAAGGTGGTAAGTTGCCAAAGAGCCCTGGCCAGAAAAATAACAAAGCCAAAACTTAACCGAGACCTTCCAAGTCAGCCAGCACATCTGCCCACCCACCTCATGCCCAGCCCTGTGCTGGGAGAACATGTTAGTTCCTGTAACACAGGGAGCCCTCACTGGGACAAATGCCAAGTCTTGGGGTCCCCAACCCATAGCCAGCATCATGGTTAGAGGAACATCTCAAATGACTAATTACAACAAAGAAGAGTAGCTATACTAAGACTGGGACTTTGCTCTCTGTGTTTGGTATAATTTACTACAGCAATTCATTTCAGGGAGCAGTATGTTGGAAAGGAGAGCATGCCAGATGTGGGTAATACCAACTCACCCAAACCACACACTTAATAAGCATACTCACTGCACAGCTTGGCAACAAGTCCAGAATCAAGGAACAGTGGACCACCAGGTGAGAGGCAGACATTTTTAGTAAAATAGTGGGAGTTACCAACAGGCAGAAAGCAGCAATCTCCATTGGTGGGCAGGAGCCATACACGTAGCAACAGCACCCTCTGGTGGCCGATCGGGCACTACACCTGAATACGCCATAAGATTAACATTTTCTCTTTGCCCACTACCCCACTTAACCTTCACGTTACCCCAGTGACAGAAGGGCTGCAGTATGCAAGTTAAGATGAATTAACTGCGCCAGCAGGTAGGCGCACAACAGGAACACAACCCAAACACACAACCGCCTAAGCCCCAGCCCCAGCCCCAGCCGCCGTCCTTAGGTGGAGGTTCCACTTAACGATGCTGCTGGTCACGTGGGGGTGGAGTCGTCCTGGCAGCCCAGGTGCACCTGGCCAACCCAGCAGGTGAATCAGATCCAACTCTGACCACGGATTTTCCTAGTCTCAATCAGCCGTTGCTTGGCCGATTCTCAACCTGCATAAAAATTATTTTTAAATCTCACGCGGCCCATTTACACCCACGTTTCTGTGCAACAGTAACGACGCTGAGCGGGAGAAGCTTGACCCGGAGTCCAGGTGTCGTGCTTCCAACAGACACAAAGTAGAGGGAAGGCACAACTACTCTGCGCGGAGGCAGGATGAGTCACCCGGAGGGGGGAGGCGCCTGGGGCTAGGGGCTTCTGGGGTGCAGAAGAAATCTGTTTCCTGATCTGGTACAGGTTCTGCAGTGAGCTCAGTTTGTGGACATTTATTGAGCTGTTCATCTGTCCTATGCACACTTCTCTACATGTATGTTACACATCACTCTAAAAAATGTAAACAAGTTTTAAAGGAAAAGATATTTTGATTCACAATTGAACCTCTTATTTAAAACAACATAGATTGGAACCCAACTTTGGCTCTAGTAGCTGTGTGGCCCTGGGCCCACTTACTAAGTCTCTGTGAGTTTTGATGCACGGGGCTGTGGGGAGGACTCCAGACATCACCAAGACGACGTGTATAGCTCAGCGCCCAGCCCTCAGAGGTGCTCTCCTGCTCCATGACACAGCAGGAAGGTACCTGCCGGAGTCAGAAGCCTGGGCCTTCCAGCCCCCAAGTGGCTCTCACACCTCCAATGCATGGATTCTGCCTAAGTCTCTGAATCTCTTTATGCCTCCCTTTCTCATCTGAAAGGTGAACAGCCCAAATTAAAAGTGGCCTTGGACTGTTTGAAAGTGGAACCTGGTCTTCAAGCCTTATCCAGAGGCTAGCGTGTAGTGACAGAAACAGCACCACCTGGACCGAGGGAAGGGAGTGGGGCAGACCCACCAGCACGCACCTCCCCTACAGCCTAGGGAGGTGCTATGACCCAACTCCCCATCTCCTGCCTTCCCCCATAAATAATCTCCAAGGTGCCTTCCCAGCTCTGATGTTCTGTGGGTTGAAGTTCCAATAAATGCACACCCCTAATTTGTGAAATTATTATAACACATCTCATAAAACGCTGATGAACACGCCAACTGCTATAGCTCACAAAGTTAACATGTTTATTAAATGCAAGAGGAGAAATCCCATGGGTGTTTCTTTGCTGGAGCTGGACTAACAAAATAAAATGAGAAATGCTCAGTATCAGCCATAATTAAGGCTGGCCCAACACTTGCATTATAATTTTATGCATACACATTTCTTCCATGTTGAAACTCGGCATAAATTTTTTGAAGTTATTTTTAAGCACTCTCAAAATGAGAGCCCTGGGCAATGAAGTATATTCACATTTAACACAATAATCATAGCTGGAAAATGTGGCCCTTATGAAGCGTTACAAATAATTTTATATAAACAGGAATAGCCCCTCACCCCCAGAGCAGACTCGTGGGAAGCACAAGGGAACCCAGTGCAGACCTCCAACATCACAGCTCCCCATTTGCAAACTGACAAGGGCGCCCTGAAGAGACTCCTACCCATAACTCTCATGCGATGGATGCCTCTAAAGCAACCAAGCCTCTGTGATCATTTCCATGTCGAAAGTAAAAGGAGCAAAATCCCCCGTTTTACAGCGTATTTGAGAGGGAAGCAGCACTGCCCATAGCTACCACCCCCACCCCCGCCACGTCTCCGAGTTTCTAGTTGTCGAGTTTCGTTGCTCTAGTGTACTTTGGTTCCCCTGTGTGGCTCGCACGCCTCTCATTGCACATCTGAACTAAAGGGCTGCCTTAAAACAAGCTTCCGCACTGGGCTCGTGTCGGAAATCCGAGATTCAAACCCCATGTCATCCGCCACTCTGGCATGACTGGAGGCACCTTTCCCTTCCAGAACCTGCAGAGATTCAGCTCAAAAACAGAGAAAACCACAGCTGACCTCATAAGGTCAACGGGGTGGGGGGCTCGAGTTGGGAGTGCAGCTTGTGTCCGTGAACACCGGGAAAAGGGCTTTGGAGACTGCTAAATAGGGTGCCAATGCTAAAGAGAACAGGAATTGTCTAAATCCAAAAAAGTCCAACTGGATAGCTAAAGCTGCTGCCATGTCCCTAGTTACTTCTTCTGCTGTCTGATACACACACATATATACAAACACATGCACACACAGAAAACATACATGCAGATGTGCACACACATGCTCATAACATGCACACACAGAAAATACGTGTGTGCATACATACATGCACAGGCGTACATACACACACTTTCTGTAGGCGATTCAGAAGCTTTTAGAGGGACAATATAAACCACACAGCATCAATAATGGCAGCGAATAGAAATCAGGGCTGGGAACTGGGACAAGAGCCACGAGGAAGGGGAGAAGGAAGGTGTGGAAACAGTGAAGAAAGAAAATCAACCACAAGGAGCTGTCAGGAGCCCTGGGAGGGGGAGTTGGGACCCAGCTCTGGAAAGACAACTGGCTCAGGGTCCCAGAGCCCTCCTCTAACCCCTTCCCTCTCCAACAGGGGCTCAAATTCTACCCTCATTTTCTATCCCATTGCACCCTCAAGCCATCAGGAGGAGGAAGTGACTGAATAGAGAAGTTTGATGCAGCCTCAGGGAACTCAGAGATGCAGGAGGTGGGACTGCAGCCAATGTTTCTGGATTAGAGCGGTTTGTGGGTTAGACCTGTCCAGATGGCATTTCCTCATTCTGCTTCCTGGGGTTACTTTCAAGATCAAGGCAGTTTATTCCAGTAAAGCACTAAGCTCAGTGCCTGGCACATGAGCAGCTGGAGATGCTGCCTGTCCCTCTCCCCTTCTCTTCAGTCTACTAATATCACACCACTTGGGTGAGGGTTCCAGCCAACTAAAGTCCTTAGAGATGCTGACTCTACTCACCGCCTTCTACTACTTTGAGCAATGCTTTAATTCAACAAAGGTGTAATGAGCACATTTACCATGGGTAGCATCGAGCCGGAGGCAGGAGAGAGAACATATGAGTGATATTTCCTGCTGTCAAGGTGGACAATCTACTGGGTAAAACAAGCTTGAAAACAACATATAGAGCCAAGTAGATTCATTCAACAACTACTCGGTTCTTAAAACGTGCCAGGCACTGTTCCTGGAGATGGCCTCTGCCTGAGGACACTTCCTAGAGTGGAGAACACAGACAAATGTATAGCTCTGCAAAAGCCAGAGGAAAGACATCCCCTCAGCCATGCACTTCAAACCACAGCTCAAGAGGCAAGACTCTTTGTCCAGGCCTGCACAGTCCAACAGAAATATGACGTGGCCACTGATGGCACTGGAGATTTCCTAGAAGCCACATTAGAATAAAAAGACACAAGTAAAATTAATTTTAACAATATGTTTTATTTAACCTAGGATATCCAAAATAGACTCATTTAACTTATAATCCATTTCTAAAAGATTAATGAAAAATTTCACATTTTTTTAAGAGAAAGGGTCTTGCTCTGTCACCCAGATGAATTCCCCAGCTCCAGTGATCCTCCTGCTTCAGCCTCCCAAGTAGCTAGGACTACCGGCGTGTGCCACCACACTCGACTATTTTTTTTTTTTTTAGAAATGGCGTCCCACTATGTTGCCCAGGCTGGTCTCAAACTCCTGGCCTCAAGCAATCCTTCCACCTGGGTCTCCCAAAGTGCTGGGATTATAGGTGTGAGCCACTGTGCCCAGCCTCATTTTTTTTTTTAACTAAGCCTTCAAAATTCCAGTGTTTTCTTTTCCACTTAGAGCACATCGGAGTTTGGACTAGGCACAGATCCAGTGTTCACATTATTTCCAGAATACCAGACAACGTTTTCACTGCAGATCAGAGAAATGTGGTATTCAGGTTCCACTCCCTGACCTCTAGTAGGGTGGGAGAGGGATTCCACAACCCCAGACTCTTGGGGACTTACTGAGTTAGGAAAAGCAAGACAAAGAATTAGCAAACTTAAAACTTACAGACCAGAGTCCCTGTCTGCACTATTCTGGCAGAGGCAGATGACAGAGGAACATTTTCATTTATTACTGTCACAAGTTTAAAAGCTGGCTGTGTGCTCTGGGTTCCTGAGGTCATAATCAAAAGAGATAAAATAAAATAGCAGGCTGGGCAGATGTGGAAAACATGCAAATTCAACTCCAAGCATTCCCTTTATTTATTATGAAACCCTGAGATTGGTCTCAGTTATAAAGTGCTCTGAATTTGAAAATTAATTTTAGAAGAAAAAACCACCCTCTAATATTTGGATGTGCCTAAAGTCTCTGCAAATTTCAGAATGAAACTTTAAATTTAAAAAAGAAGAACCACTGGGAAAAGACAAATTCTCCAAACCCCACTGCCCACCTGTCTCCAGCCTACCAAAATGATCTAGCCCGTTTTTCCTGGTAACTCCAAATACCTGGGTTCTTCAGTTTTTATGAGGGGAAAAAGTAAAATTATTTTTTATTTATGCACAATAGCCTCATAATTCAACATTGAATGAATACCTAACACGTGTCACATATTATGCTGGGCACAATTAGGAATGAGGAAGACCATCCCTCCAGAAACATAAAAAAGTAATTCCATTTTGTTCATGAGAGTAATTTTACTATGACTGTGGTGTTATTTGTGGCCTAATTTCGTAGACTTTTCCATTGGAAAGGACAGAGAAGTATCCAAGTCCATGCTCTAGGCCGGTGTCTAAGCAGGATCAGACAACTCTGCCTGACCATCCCACGCAGAGATATCACCATGCTGGGCAGCTGCCACCTGTGTCTATAACACTGGGAACCTCAGAAAGTCAGGCTATCCACCCTCGTTTCCCAGACCGGGCTCCAGCCAGCGCAATCTCAGGAGGTCCCTGGCAAGCCCAGCCTCTCCTGCAGCCAAGCACTGTAAGTATCTGAACAAGCTATCCAGCGGCCCCAGGTCTTCTCTCCTGCAGGCTCGGCCTGCTGGCCCTTCAGTCATTCCTGATTTGTCCAAGGCTCTAGTGGAGTCGCACTGTGGTGGTGGCCTGGAGGACTGTTTCCCAGGCAACCTGTAGCAGGTCCATTCACATGTATGTCCTCTAGGAGGCGACAAAGGGCAAAGGAGAGCAGCTGTCCGGGAGCCAGTTTTTGCAAGGCGAAAACCGGCAAGCACCTGCTCGCTGCTTAGCAAACTTTTTTCATTAATTCAAGAACCTCATTCTTCGAGCCTCAGCTCAAACCTTGCTTTCGCAGAGGGACTTTTCTTAAACCTCCTTCAATATAATTTAGGTTTCCAGTACTCTGCCCTCTCCCCACATATATGCCTTGCAGTGTGGCACAGTTTATAGTCATGTATTTAATGGTGTGTTTACTTGTATAACCTGTCTCCCCATCTTACAATAGATTGTAAGCACCAAAAACATTAACATGGTTTAACTCAAAATACAGTTAAATGCTTAAAAACATCAGTGTTAAAGGTTATAAAAGACATTTACCTATTAAACAGAGACATTCTGCATTTCCTTTGTCGCGAGGACTAGAACATTTCCAGAGTGCTCACCTAAGAATCCCTGAGGATACTGGGAACTAAGTCACTCTTAACTCATACTTCTAGCAAAACAAAGACGACAGTGTGCTGGGGAAGAAAGATTGAGCTCAGGGTTGGAAAGCCCCCAGTCCAACCCCCAGCAAAGGGGAAAGCATTTAACTTCTCTGACCCTCTGACTCCTTATCTATAAAATAGAAATAAATGCTACATTGGAATGGTGGTTTGAAGGAAGAAAAATGAGAACGAAGGCAAAGTGCCCGGAAGAAAGATGCTCAGTGAAGGGCAGCTGCATCAGGTGTCAGCAAGGGGGCCGCAGCTCCCTGCAGTGGGGTAAGTCACACTTCAATTCCACGGCTCCCTAGGACTCCTCCTTCCTGAAAACTCCTTGCTGAAAACCCACAGCTGTCTGCCATTCCCTGTGTTTATGCTCCACACAAAAAGGAAGCAAAATTCAGTCTTCTCACTAAAGTAAAAGAAACATTCACCTGAAAAATTCATATACTCAAAGAAAGTAAATGAAATAAAAAAGTATAGGAGGAACCCTAAAATAAAATACAAACAGAAACAAATGAACCAACCCGTATTTTAAATGGATCATAACTACCTTGAAATGGGAGGAGAGAGGAGGACAAAGCCAAGAAACTCTGGAAGTTGGTGTTTGTACTATAATACACGCCTGAGGCTAAAGAGAAAAAGAGCTCTAATTAAATACTGAACTGCTCTAGTTAGCAGGCTTCTTTTTCAGAGACACACTTTCGTGAGTCTGAAACTATTTTTAGTATATTCCGGGATTGAGCAAATAAGTAACTATGCTGTGGCTACCGAGAGCCAGTTTTCTCTGTCAGAGAAGGTTGTTATAAATGCGGAAAAGGGGAAGAATGGAATAAACACAGCGGCGTTGGAATGGAACTGGGAAAATCTATGTGAACTCAATGATCTTTAAGTCTAAATAGATATGGACTGTTAGGCATGTATGAACTCACACGTACGTATTGCGGATGTGTATACACCCATCCATTTCCTAGCTGTTTTACTAAGAGGGCTGAGAAGCAATGACATCCCAGTAACAATGAGCTCACCTGGTTCCCAGATCTCAGTTTCTGAATACCATTCTCCACTAAAAGAAACCAGGTGTCCCTGTAGAAACAGCTGATTCCAGAGCTGGAACAGGGAAAGCACAAAATAATCCTGGAATATCTTATTGTACCAGATAGTAAGGAAGTCCTCACAAAAGTAGGGGCATGTTGAAAGGACACAGAAGCCCAATTTAAGGGCCAAATATGGAGCAATTTGAACATCAAATTAAATAATAAGAAAGCATTATAAACCACTGACTAAAATAAGAATTCCCGAATCCACAGTATTATAAATAGATAAAGGAAAAGAGAAAGTTCTTGCTTACACAGAAAGAAAACTAGTAAAACAAAATGGTAACTATGTGAGGTGATGGATGTGTTAGCTTGATTGTGGTAGTCATTTCACAATGTATATCAAAAGTGTTGTATACCATGTGTACATATCAAAACCATTGTATTCCTTGAATATATACAATTTTTATTCATCAATTATACCTCAATAAAACTGAGGCGGGAAAAGAGAACTATTAATAGTAAATGCAGACGAAATGACGGAATTAGAAACCTATCATTTAGCAACCGCCATGACGGTGACTGATGCCAGCAGACTCATCAATGGATGCTAAAACTAGTGAATGAAGAAAGCTGGCGGAGTGAGGAGTAGCAGGATAAACACAAACACGTCTCAAAATATCTCACCATAAGACATTTAATTACAAAGGGGAAAAACAGTAACTTCACAGAGCAGAAACCTGACCTCCTTCGACGCGCAGCATCAGCAGTAAGAGGCCAAACCAAGATCCCATGCCTCCTGACATGATGTGCTGACAATTCAGCATCCTTTCTGTGGGACTCCTGCCCAAAACCAGAGAATCTGAAGCCAAACATAAGGAAATGTTTCACAAAGCCAAAGGAAGAGATGGTCTACAAAAAAATATTAATAATTGGCCCACGCTCTTCAAAAATATCAGCATCATTAAACACAAAGAGGAACCGCTCCAGATTAAGGGAGTAAAGAAACATGACCACTGAGTGCAGTGCATAGCCCAGGGTTTCCTTTTGTTATGAAGGACAGGACGTCATAGGGACAATCTGTGAAATGTGCAGAGTAGCATTGTATCAATGTTGTTTTCTCACTTTGACAACTGAAATGTGGTTATGTAGGAAATGTCCTTGTTTTTAGGAAATAAATACTGAAAATACTTAGGAGAAGGTAAAGGGACATTGTGTCTGCAATTTTATCTCGAGTGGGCTCAGAGAAAGAGAGAGAGAAGGGGGAGCGAAGAAAGCGGCAGAGAGAGAGTGAGAGAGCCTGGGAGAGTGAGCGCAATGTGCAGTAAAATGTTAATACTATTACAATACCCAGAGACCCTGAGTGAAGGGCATAGGGGAATTTTTGTACTACTCTATTTTTCTATAAGTATAAAATTATGTCCAAATAAAGGGTCAAACGAGAACAAATTCTGTGGGTCCGATATGCTTTGCTTTAGTATTTGAGCATCTCAAAGGGATCAACACAGAAAACGCTGCATTCGCTCGTTCACCTCTTCTTCCCATCGCTGGTTCTCCCCTCCATCTCAAAAGGCTACGGAAGCTCCAGATCACGCTCTTTTATTTACAGAAACCTCAGTTCTACTGAGTTCCTGCATCTCCTACCTGCTTGAATCCTCGAAACGAGTTGCTCAAAGAATAAAAGGCTTCCATGTAACCAAAGCCTTTGTCCTTGGAAGACATTTGTAGTATTAAATTGGAGGGGAGTCTATTGCTATAGTTATTATTATAACTAAGTCCCCAAATGTCCCCCCATTATAGATCTAAGGTTTAAGCAAGAAAGAAAGTTAAAAAGTTCTCAAAAAACTTTTCCACATTGAGAAAACATGAGAATGAAGTCACCTGAGAAAGGGGGGATCTTCATGCCAACAGCAGCCCACAAGAAACAGTATCAGCATGATAGCCACGCTACAAATAAACAGGCTTCCTGGTTTCAGGGAAGGAAGGTGGGCAGGGAGAAGGTGCCGGGGCAGAGAAGGCTGGACTGTCCCAGGCTTCCCTTCCGATACAGCCCCAGCTGGCAGCAGTGGCAGATCATTCCACGGCTGGGCCACATGAGGTCCAGAGAAGGCATCATGTCCCTGTCCCTCCCCACAAGGTGCCCACACCCAGCACTTAGGAGACTCGGCTTCTGTTCCCAGCTGGGCCCTTGGCTGCGTGGTCTTGAGCAAGTCCCTTGACCTCTTGGGTTGTCTCTGAAAGGCAAGAGCTCCTCTTCAAGTGTCCCTCTAAGGCTCTTCAGTCCCGGAGTTAGCCAAGCAGAGCCACTTCTCAGGGGCCCACCGCCCTGCTGTGGCTGGAGGGCAGGAGGGCAGCACTGCTGAGGGAGTAGGGGCAACCCTGACCCTGACACCTGCCCCAGAAACCCAGGAACCAACAGACCCCAGAGAGGGCCAAGTAGAAATTCAAGTCCGAAGGGAAAATGACTTTCTAAATTAAGCTTTCAAATTTTAAACAAAGAGTAAGCAGGGACACAGCCCCAGCGACTGGGGCTCCTCTACCAAGGCAGTCAAAGGGACAGGGGGGGCACCCACCCTGAAAACAAAGGCCACCTCCTCCTTGTCTCTATCTTCCTTCCAAGACCCCCTCACTCCTCCAGACGCCCCCTTGTTCCCTCTAGGACACCCTCTGGCTCTCCCGGGATGCCCCTCGGCTCCCCTAGATCACCCACCACCCAGACAGCCCTGGACAGGCCTCACCCATCCTGCCCAGGAAACTGCCCCCCAGCTCCACCCAAGAAGGACAGGGTGGGCCCTGGTTGGCCCAGAGTGAGCACGTGACCCACGGTAACACTCCTCTGACCAACCAGCAAGCCAAGAGGTGTGGTCTGAGGTGACAAGCGCCACTCAACAGGGGCCCACCGAGATCTCCCCAAGCTGGCCTGGGTCCCAAACAGCCCCAAGAAGGCCCCATGACCCTGACTCTGTGAGTTTGGGAAAATTTGAATGTCATATATCTCTCTCGGGCACATTAGAGATTCTGAGATGCCCTCGGTCAGGAAACTCGTCCAGTAATATTTAACACATCCGTGTTGAGCAGGGCCCTTAAGTCCCGTGACCCCCACTTGCCTGCTCCGACTGCACAGAGAGCGCAGTTCAGGAAACGCTTAGAGAAGTCAGCCCCCAGAGCTGGTCAGAAACACATGGAAAGAATCACACGACTAACAGCAGCAGGAGGGGAAAAGGCACAGAGAAGGTGGAAGAGACAGAGAGAACATCCCAGGAGAGACTGCTGGAGGATGACCAGAGAGAGCAAGACAAGACGGCAGAATACTCACTGCAGTAGGCTTGCCGAGCAGTTCTTAACCAAAATATTAATAGTAATAATAGAGAATGCCTTGATCACATCTGTTTTCCCTGAACCCGAGAATTCCCAACATCAAGCTCCACCCAAATCACTCCTGCCCTGAGCCCCTCTTCCCTCAGCCACTCTGGCAGGAGCCTCCAAAGTCGGTTACATCATTGGGAAAACTCACTATGTCCCAAAGAGGACGCTCCTCCCACTCAACAGGACCAGCCTCCCAGGGGCCACCAGGGATCTAGGGCACAGCACCTTGCTGGCCACCCTTTCACCTTTTGACTCCGTCCCTGGACGGGAGCCAAGAAGCAGTCACCAAATCCCATCAACATTCCCATCTACTTGGTATCTATCCACTCCAGCCTCTCAGTTCCCGGCACTGAAACCCTTCCTGGTTCGTGCCGCTCTTATGGGCACTTCTTACATGGTCTTCCAATTAGAGAGCAAAGACCCAAGGAAAATAAAAAGGAGAATTATAGAATGTTTTTCCTGATGACTGTTTTCTTCCAAAAATTGAGAACAGAAGAAGAGAGGAAGAAGAGAGTGAGCGAACAAAAAAAAAAGCGCAGAATCAAAACCTGGTGTTCCGCAGTACCTGGTACTTCTGCAACTGTATCTCCATGTTCAACAACGTTTTCCTAAAATCCAGCAATCGTGACCATTGCCCACCACCCCGCAATCACTCCATCAGGAACCAAGTATAAAAGCCAGGATCCACACCCACAGTGCATGTCAAACTCACCACAAGAGCAAGCGGCAAACTCTGGCAAGCAAAGGGTTAAAAACCCCAAAGAATGAAATGCTTCCATTACTCTGTCAGAGAAACAATAAGACCAAAGAGGGAAAGGGGCAGAGACAGGAAAGCAATTACAAAAGAGGAGATACAAAGATGCTAACCTGTGGCCTGCAGATATGAAGACCCCGCTTTGGAGCAACATAGACCTGGGTGAGTCTGACTCCACCCCTGGGGGACTCTGATCCAGGACCCTGCCTCTCTGAGCCCCAGTTCCTAATCCGTACAATGGCAATGACAGCACCTGCCTCCCTGGGTCATCCTGAGAATTAAATGAGGTAGGAGGTGTTGACAGTCCAGGTACTCAAGAAATGTGGCAGGGCCCATTCAGTAGCCTGAAAAGAGGCATAGTTTGGTTTGGCATCAAACAGCACAGAGCTCAAATCCTGGCTTAACCACCTACCAGCATGTGACCGAATCTCTCTTGACCCTGAGTTTCTTTGTCTGCAAATCAAAGATAATATTCCAATAGTATCAAAGATATAATATGATGATAATATCGAAGATAATAACATCAGAAAGTTGTAGTTACACTGACAGAGAACAATGGCCATAGAACACCTGACAGCGCTGGGACACAGAGGAAGGTGCAATTGTAGATAACCTTTCCGGTTAAGAATGTGAGCACTGGGAGGTTCATGCTGTTGGGATGAATAGGGTGTGCCACCAGGGCAGGGCCAGGGCTGTGGTGGCCCAGGGCAGGAGCTTCGGCTCAGGTAGAAGGCTGACACGCATCCATGGAGAGCTCAGTGGCACATGGGCTAGTCCAGGACTCCACGGCCAGATACAGTGGGACCGAGGACAGCAGCACGTGCTGTGCATTCTCAGGCAGTGGTATTATTCCACGACAGACTTTGAAAAGCCACAGGCTGCTCCCACAGAGTCGTGGGCACTTGAGTTAAACACAGGCTTGCTCAGCAAGAACCCTCAAGGCCACCTCAAAAACACTGCCTTGAGCACCAGCCACTTCAGTGTGCACCTCACCTGATTCAATTCTTCAGAGAATAAAATCCTGAGACAAAGGTATGTTTAAGCTCTAATTTTACAGAAATGGAAATGGCTCAAAGAAGTCACAAGAACTGTCACATGGTGGGGCCAGAATGCAAAGCTAGGTCTCTGGGACTCTAAAGCCAGTGCTATTTCCCAGAGCCTACATTTCAGGGGTTGGGAGTCCCCACAGATACTCAACCCAGCAAGGCCAAGGAGATGAGCCAGGGCAGCCTTGGTAGATGGAGAGTGGGCCCTGCTGATGGAGGTGGAGACCCAGGCCCTAGGCAGGACCTAGCAGGCCAGAGGCTGCTCGAAGGCTCTGCCAGGGAACTGGCAGTTGAAGACAGGGCTGGGGCAAGCTGAGCACACTTACCCCACCCTCAACCCCAGGGCTAAGTGGTTCAGGCCTGAACCCTGTACAAAGAAGGGACAGGAACCTGGAGGTTTACTGTTAACTCTGGGCTGTGATTGCCTCACCCCAGAGGAGCTCTGGCCATCCCAGTGGGTAGGCAGAGGCTGCCCACATTGTGGAGCTCCTTCGCACCCCCTACCTTTCCCCGTGTGCCCTCCTGGCCTGGTCACTCTGCTCAAACATCACCCTCGAGGCTTTCCTGAGCCCCTGGCCCAGCCCAGACAGCAGTGACCAGCAATGACCATCTCACTAGCCACTCTACCTTGTGCAAACTTGTAGCATTGCTCAGGGGCCCTGTACAACTGAATGAGTTTAAACACAGGGACAGGGTCATGTCACCATCACCAAAGTCAAGACACAAAACACTCCCAGCATCCCACAAATTTCTCAGAGCCTCTGGAGTCAATCCCTCTGTCCTCACCAGTTCCTGCCAGCCAGTGGATCTCTGTCCCTATGATTCTGCCTTTTCTAAAAGTTCTTATAAATGCAACCACACAGTACATGGTCTTTCTTTTTAACTATGTTAAAATACATATAACAACACTTACCATCTTAACCATTTTTAGGTATAGAGTTCAGTGGCATTAGGTACATTCTCATTGCTGTGCAACCATCGCCACCATCCATCTCCAGAACTTTTTCATCTTCCCAAACTGCAACTCTGTCCCCATTAAACAGTAACTCCCTATTCCTCTTCCCCCAGGACCTGGCAACACCATCCAACTTTCTATCTACATGAATCTTACTACTCTAGTAGCTAAATACTATGATTCCACTTATATACGTGGAATCATACAGTATTTTGCCTTTTTGTGACTGGCTTATTTCACTTAGCATAATGCCCTTAAGGGTCATCCATGTTGTAGCATATGTCAGAATTGCCTTCCTTTTTAATGGAATAATATTCCATTATATATATAATCTACATTTTGTTTATCCATTCATCCATTGATGGGCACTTGGGTTGAATTCATGTTTTAGCTATCATGAATAATGCTACTATGAACATGAGTATACAAATATCTCTTTGAGACTCTGCTTTCAATTCTTTGGGGTATATTCTGAGAAGTGAAATGGCAAGGTCTATTTTGGTAATTTTGTTCTTAATTTTTTGAGGAATTGCCACACTGTTTTCTACAGAAGCTTTACCATTTTACAACCAACAGTGCACAGAGGTTGCAATTTCTCCCATTCTCACGATATGTAGTCTTTTGAGTCTGGCTTCTTTCACTTAACATGCTTTTGAGATCAGTCCATGTTGTTGCCTCCATGAGTAGTTCGTTCCTTTTCATTGCTGAGTAGTAGTCCATTGTATGGATATACCATTATTTGTTTAGCATTTCACCAGTTAATGAGCATTTGGTTGGCTCCAGTTTGGGGCTATTACAAATAAAGCTGCTATGAACAGGTGCATACATGGACATAAGTTTCATTTCTCTTGGTAAAATATCTAAGAATTAGATTGCTGAGTTATGTGATAGGTGAATGCTTAATATTAAACAAAACTACCAAACTATTTTCCAGGGTGGATGAACCATATGCATTCTCACCAGTGGTGTATCAGAGTTCCAGCTGCTTCACATTCTCACCAGCACTTGGGATTGTCAGTCTTTTTCATTTTAGCCATTCTAATAAGTGTGTTATGGTATCTCACTGTTGTTTTAATTTGCATTTCCCTAGTAACTAATCATGTTGAGCATATTTTCATATGCTTATAGGCCATTTTTCTATATCCTTATGTAAAGTATCTTTCAAACCTTTTGCCCATTTTTTAATCAGTTTTGTCTGCCCTGTAGGCTATGAGTTCCTTGAGAACAGGACTCTCAGGCCTCGCAGTGCCCAGCTCCACCCAGGAGGCCCATTCCCACAGAGCACCATGTGGGTAGTGGTGCAGGGCTGACCAAAGGCTATTCCTGTCCAGCCATTGCACCAAGTCCAGATAGAGCCTCACATACAGCAGGCATCTGACAGATGTTTGTGACCAAATCAGCAAGCGCAGAGAGCTGGCAGCACCTAGGAGAGTTTGAGTGCAGCAGGGCAGCAGGCAGACGAGGCTGCTTTTACTTCTAGCTGCTCAGATCTCCCCCACTCTCAGGCCTGAACAGCAGGTAACTGAACTTCACCTGGACAGTCTGGCCTAGGATCAGATTCTAGAACTAGGCAAAGTCCTAGTCCTAGTATTAAAGAGTCCTTCAAGGGATTCTTGGGCTCAACGTGGGTCTCACCAGGTCCAAACACTGAGTGACTGCTCAACTCCCTGTGACCAAGCCCTCAACTGAGAGGCAGCTCAGTGACTCTGGAGCCTGAGGGACCAACCCGAGCTGCTGCTTCCTCATTTGTAAAGCGCAGATAATAAGCCCACCTTGCAAAGCCTCTGTGAATAAACTGAAGAACAGGTGTGACACACCTGACTGCGCAGGTCTACAGAAATGGTTATTATTACCAGGCCCCATCTTATTCCAACTGCATGATTTAATAACGGATCAGGCCACTGTATCACATATTATTATTTAATATTACAAATCCCTTTCATTATGCATTTACTTTTCACAGATACTATTAAAAATTACAAGATGTTCAGGGGAAGAAGGTGAGACTTGATAGGGAATGGAACAGGAAGAGAGAGAGAGGGAGGAAGGGAAAGATGGATGGCAGCCATGTGCCAGATGTGCTCCCAGTCCTCCACTATGGCACCTGTACAACCATCCTGCTTAGTGGGTCTGCAGGGACCATTTTTATATAGGAGGCAACAGACTCAAGAGACTTTCCAAGGTCCCAGAGTTGTCAAACAGCAGGACCAGGACTTCCGCCCAGTTCTGGGAACTGCCCTCCACCACCCGCCACGGTGCCCCTGTTCCCTGTATCACCTGAGCCTGGTTCCCTGTGGGGCTCACTCCTGGTCAGGATGGGGTCCCAGGGCTTCCAACCATAGAGCCACATGGCCCTCCTGAGACAGGGCTGCACATGGCATTCTGCCCTAGGGGCTTCTTCAAAGGGAAGGGGGCTCTGTCCCCAGGAAAGGTCTTCCCAAGGTGCCTCTGGGAAACTGTCAAGTCTTGCACCAGCCCCCTGACCCAACTCAGAAATAAAAACGGGGAGCACAATGGGTGGTGCTTCTCTCCGTGACCAGAGGAGGGAATCAAAAATTACAGACCAAGGCTGTGTATGTGTACATTATACAAAGCCTGAAAAGTTTTCACATCCCTGAGCCCATTATTTTCATCATTCCTCCTTCCCTAAAAACACACATGCAATGCTTGCTGGTCTCTAAGGTAAAATCCCATCAATCACCAGTCCCAGGGATTTCTTCTCTGAACATTTCTCTACCTCTGTCCCTCCTCTATCCCCGCAGCCTGAACTGCACTATGACAGCACCTTATGAAGGTCTGCCTACGTTTTTGCCCTTCCAAAAGATGTCCTCCTACTTATTCTTTGTAATTTCCAAAATTACTATAAAGCTACAGTAATCAAGACAGTGTGCTACTGATGAAGAATAAACAAATAGGTCAATGAAACACAACGGAAAGTTCAGACATGGACCCACACATAATTTTCAACAAAAGAGCTAAAGCAAAACAATAGAGAAAAGAAAGACTCTTCTAAAAATGAGGCTTGAAAAACTAGACATCCACATAGAGGAAAAAAAAAACAACCCCTGCTTGACAACATATGCAAACTAATTTGAGACAGATGGTAGACCCAAACCTAAAAGTGAGAAATAGAAAGCTTTTTTAAAAGTTATAAACCTAGGAGAATATCTTTGTGACCTTAAAGCAGGAAAACATTTCTTTAAAAAAACACTACCTATAAATGCAAAAATAATAGCAAATCAAACTCAATAAAATTACAAACTTCTGCTCATCAAAAGATAAGATTAAGAAGATAAGTAGGCAGAGACTGAGAGAAAATATTCGCAACACATATATATGACAAAGGACTTGTATCCAGAATATATAAAGAAGTCCTACAACGCAACAATAAAAAGACAAAGAAACACAATTTATTAAATAGGCAAAAACTTAAATAGACATTTTTCCAATGATATATTAATACAAAGGGCCAATAAGCACAAGAAAATATGCTCAACATCATTAGTCATAGGGGAAACGCAAATTAAATGAGATACCACTGCATACCATCTAGAATAGGTAAAAGGAAAATGACAACACCAAACGTTGGTGAGGTCGTAGAGCAAGTGGAATTCTCTAACACTGCTTATGGGAATGTAAAATGAGACAACTACTCCACAGAGCTATCTTGAAGTTTCTTAAAAAGTTAAATATACCTTTACCTTACAACCCAGCAATTCCATTACTAGGTACTTATTTACTCAAGAGAAATGAAAATATATGTCTACAAAAAGGCTGGTACAAGAATGTCTGCTGCTGCTTATTGACAATAACCAAAAACTAGAAATAGCCCAGGTGTTTATCAATAGAAGGACATATAAAAAAACTGTGGTAGTATCCAAACAATAGAATATTATTAAGCAATAAAAAGAAACAAACTACTGAATCTCAGAAACATTAAGCTGAGTAAAAGAATCCAGACACAAAAGAATGAGATAATACTCTACAAAAGGCAAAACTCATCAGTGGTAACAGCAAAATAAGCGGCTGCTTAGGATAAGGGCAAAGATTGGGTAGGAAGAAGAAAGAGAGAACTTTCTGGTGTGATGAAAAAGTTCTACATATTGCTAAGGGTGTGGGTCACAAGAGTGGTCAAACTGTACATTTAAGGTCTATGCATTTCAGTAAATTACACCTCAAAACGAAACAAAACAGAACAAAAACTATCTCCCGACAGCTGCCAGAGGGATCTTTCCGAAAGGCCAATGAGCCAGCCTCGTTATCCTCCTGTTCCTCGGTTTTCATAACAAAGTCCCAAAGGCTTCTCACTACTCAAAAGGCCGGTTCTCCCAGATCTCCAGCACCCTGTGCCATCTCCCTGGCTCAGCATCCACCTGGTCACACAAGACACACCTGTGAGTGTGTCGCACCTGTATCTGCAGCAGCCGTCCCTTCTGCAAGGTACCTCTGCTCACCCTGCAAGACCCAGCTCAGGTGCCTCCTCCTTCAGGAAGTCCTCCCAGAATTCCTGGGGCTGAGCTAGGTGCACCCACTCGGAAACCCTCAGTACCCAGGGCTTACTTCTGTCATAGCACCTAGCCCCTTTTCCTAAAGGAATCAGTTTTTCACTGCTCGGACTGCATGAAATCCTCAAGAGGAAAGAATATGTCAAATTAGACTGTGCATCCCTGGCAAACAGCACAAAGTTTGGCACAAACATTTGGGTGAACTGGGAGCAAACTTGGTAGTAAAAATACTAATGCAGATACCCCTAGGGGCAGCTCCTGAAGAAGAGGCCGATGGCAGAGACACAAGGAGAATATCCGACACTAAGAAGGAAGCCAGCTAAGGCCCCACAAGGAGCCTTGGAGTGAGGTCAAACACCCTCCAGAGATGTTAAAACACCCCAAGCTCTCCCTGCTCCTCGGCTCCAGGTCTACATCTGCATTGGTCCTCTCATCCCTCACTGCCCACTGTGGGACACTGTCCCCTCCCTCTCCAGACAGCCTGCAGCTCGCACCAACATCCTCTGAGGCCAGGTCCCTACCCCACCCATCCTGCCTCGGCCCAAACTCTACTTGGAACACAAGGTACCAGATTCCAGTTCAACACTTTGCAGCTTCATTTATTACGTGATTTAAAAGAACCCAAAAGATTTGAAATCAGTATAGCGAAGAGATGTATGCACACCCATGTTCACTGCAGCACTATTCACAACAGTAAAGTTATGGAATCAACCTAAGTGTTGATTATCATCAACACATCAATGGATAAAAAAACAGTGTGATATAGATACACAATAGAACACTATTCAGCCTTAAAAAGGAAATTCTGTCATTTGCAACAACATGAATGGAACTGGAGAACATTATGCTAAATGAAATAAGCTAGGCATAGAAGTACAAATACTGCATGTTCTTTCTTATATGTGGAATCGGAAACAATGGAACTCAAAGAGGCAGAGATTAGAATGGTATTAATAACTATCAGAAATTGGGGAGGTGATAGAGCCTCAATTACATGGGAAGAGTAAGGTTTTTTTTCTTCAAGATATATTGCACAGCATGGTGAATATAATAAATAATAATGTATTGTACATTTCAAAATTGCTAAGAGAGTAAATTTCAAATGTTCTCACCACAAAAAATGATAAATATTTGAGCTAATGGATGTTAATTAGCTTGATTTAATTATTCCACATTATATTCATGGATCATGACATCACTTTGTACCCCATAAATGTATACAACTATAATTTGTTAAGTTACAATTTAAAAAGTAAAAATTTAAAAAAAGGAAAAAGAAAATTCTGTTATCCAAATTTAAGTCCCTGTTTTATATTAACATGCCAAGCATAAGCAATTTCAATTATCTGTTCCTTGAAGAAGAAAAAAACAGGAGGTAACTTCAAGTCTGTAATAGGTGCTTAAAATGTCTATTTTGCTTCACTCCCAGGTTACTTCTTTTCTCTTTTAAAAAATAACTCAAACTCTATCCCACCCTTCCATCTGCAAAGGCTTTCAAGAAGCAAGCACATGACAACGTGCTAAGTGGATGATAGACACTGGAGAGGCTGGTTCTGCGTAGGGAAGAGACAAATACCATTTCCTGAGTGCCACCAGCATCCACAGGGGAGGGGCAGGACTGTGTCTCTTTTTGCAGAGACTAGGGTCCCAAGGGCAACGTGACTTCCCTTGTGTCTGGAATCTGGTGAGAAGGGGATCTCTGGCACCCAGAGCAAAGTGTTCTCTGCACCCTCCTAAACCGGTCCAACCCTTACAGTTGACGGCTGCCCTTGAGCAAGTTCAAAGACAGTGAAAGTTTAACAGGGTAAACAGCTGAGAAGAGAGAGAAAACCCTAGGCTAAATCCCTTCCACAGAATTAAATCAGCCCATCTCAGTGCAGAGGTTTTCAGAGGCTGCAGCAGGAAGCTATCTATAAAAGGAAATGCAATTAAGGAGAGTCTTTTTAATATATCTGATTCTTGAATGCCCTTGCCCTAGGCAGCAACTTAATTCTACTTAAGGACAGCTAACTCTGAAAAGTTGTTACGTAAATTTTAAGGTGTGGGGAGACAAGAAACACCAGAGGCAAATGACACATGGTTGAAAGAAGAGCAATGTGATCACAGAGCCTCAATTCATGGCCATCTCAGCTAGTTTGCCACCTAAAAGCCATGACTTATAGACCATATGCAACTCCATCTCTTTATCATTCACTGTACTGTCTCTCCTAATTTAACTCTTTTCAGAAATTAGCCAGCCATGTTATTTCTAAAAACATGATCTTTTCTCATTTGTTACAGCGGGAAATTGAAGAAAACTACAACATATGCCCAGCGTTCATTTTAGAAACTGTTAGGTGAATTCCAAAAGAGAAGAGGTGGGCAGTTCATTCTCTGTATAAGCAGCCATATGGTAGAAAAAAGGGATCGAATAGAGAAGTCATTACTTTAAGTGTATCAAAATGGAGTCACGTCAAACCTTAACCAAGTGGGGCCTGAGGCTGTGAAGGAGGGGCCCTTAGGCAAAGGTATGCCTAAGACAGGAACTATGCAAGGAATCACTTAGAACCACAGTATTCCAGATAAGCCTCTTGCACAAGGACACTTGCCTGACATGGCTACCTCCACCAAGGAACTAACGTCAACTTCTGCAATAAGCCCCTAAAGCCAATGATCTTTGTTTCAAAACAGCTTCCATGGAGTTCTCCTATTTGTCTTTGAAAGTTTCCCCTTGACCCTACCTCTTTGGATGTGCCTATGATGGACCATAACACACATATCCCTAACTGCAATCCCTTACTATTCTCAAATAAATTTCACGTTAAGTATCTCTTATCTGAAATGCTTGGGACTGGAACTGTTTCAAATTTCAGATTTTTTTCAGATTATTGAATACTTGCATATCCATATTGAGGTATCTTGGGGAGGGGACCCAAGTCTAAACACAAAATTCATTTATGTTTCATATACACCTTCTAGACACAGTCTGAAGGTAATTTTATAAATATTTCTAATAATTTTGTACATGAAACAAAGTTTGTGTACCCTGAACCATCAGAAAGCAAAGTTGTCACTATCTCAGCCACTCATATGAACAATCTGTGGTTGCCTGGCATCACCAGTAATCCTGTCTGAACTTACATGCTACCAATAAGCAATCATTTTCTTATACTTATTCACATGTAAGTACTTAACAGTAAAAAATATGATATACTATTAACACAGTAAAAAAATGATGTGTTCAAGGTAACTAAGCACACAGTGGCATCACCAGAACACCTGTGTCAGCTGTCAAACCACAACAAACAAGGACGGGCTTTCAATGAACCATTGAGGCTGCATTTATTTTTGCAGTATTAACAACACCATCTTCACTGTCCTGCACCTGTGTTTTTACTGAGACCCTTCATGAGGTCAGGTGTGAAATTTTCCACTTGTGGTGTCACGTCAGCACTCAAAGTTTCAGATTTTGGGGTATTTCAGATTTTGAATTTTCAGATTAGGGATGCTCAACCTGTATTTGCTTTGGAGAATCAGTCTCTGGTGCTTGCATTAGGGTGATATAAGAAAACGTGCCTGGTGCAGTTCAGGTCTCCTGATCCCCATGTGGCTCTGGGCCCACTCCTCACTCCACTACACAACTCTCACACCTCGTCCATCGGGCAAAACAGCGGTTAAGGGCAGGGCCAAGGCTCGCACTGCTCTTTACCCCTGCATAGTGTGCAGGGGACTCCATGCAAAGCTCTTGGTTTGAACTAAAGAGGCCAGGAAAGGTGCCCCCGAATTTGGGACTAGTGCACCCCACCTCCCCAGCCTTCAGCATGGGGACACTCACTACAGATGCTTCAACAGATGAGCTGTAGGCTCACAGATAAAGCTGGAGAGGATAAGTCCCCGTGACGTGATGTTTGCTTCTCCAAAAGGTCACTTGGGCCCCAGCAAGGAAACCAGACGGACGGGGCAGGCGTGATCACTCATTCTTCCACTCACAAAGTACGTACTGAAGGCTCATAAGCCAAGCCCTACTCTAGAGGATGGAGGTAGAAGCCAGGAACGCACGCAGGAGTTTGGATTTTATCCCAAGTTGCAGGGAGCTGTTATTTAAAGCCTCAGCTCTGCCATTTTTAAACCGTATGAAACTAACCTCTTTGAACTTTTGTTCCTCATAAATAAATAACCTACAAATTAGAGCTGTCAGGTATGCTGAGCAGCAAACGTGTAACGTCAGTGCCCGAGTGCAGAAGCTAGAGTTAATTACAGGTGAGGACCCCAAGCTCAAAGTTAAATGATTGCACTGGGTGTAAACTGAAAGGTCTTGTCACTCTATTAAATGGTCCAGCCAGCTGAGAAGCTGCTTCCGTGCGGAAAGCCAGAGACGGCGGCCTGGAGAAGGTGCCCATTTCACAGAGGATCCTGAGACCAGGCAAGGAGGAAGCCCAGCCAAGATCCACAGAGCCAAAGAGTTGGCAGCGCCGGGATTCGAACCTCGCGCCCACTGGGCCGCCTGAGCTCAGTCGCTGGCGCGCGTCTGGCCGCTGCTCGTTGCCCTGGAAACGGTCCCGCGCTTGCTTTCCAACGAGCTCTCTCCTTCTTTTTTTTTGGCGGCGGGATACCGCCAGCGACTGAACGTGTGGCCGCAGAACGCTACTACGCTCGCTCTCCGCCCCGGACCGCGGATCCCTCCGCCGGCTGCCGGCCTGCGCGCGGCTTCCCTACTCGACGCTCAAAACGGCTTCCCGCGCGCCGCGCCCCGCCCCACCCCCACCCCGTCTCACCCCAACCCCCAGCCCGGCTCACCTGCCGCCCGCGTCTCCATGGCAACGCCCCGACCGCGGAGGAAAAAAAAGCCTCGGGCTCTTCTGGGCCCCCTTCCTTGCCGACCGAGAAG
This sequence comes from Avahi laniger, assembly GCA_963575035.1. Lineage (NCBI taxonomy): Eukaryota > Metazoa > Chordata > Mammalia > Primates > Indriidae > Avahi > Avahi laniger. Next base: position 2,926 of record CAUYSK010004498.1, on the reverse strand, counting down.
GCGGGGCGCCCCGCTGATGCTTTGCTTTTTATTTTTATTTTTTTAAGAAAAGAGCCGGCGAAGTTATGGCGAATCTGCGGCATCCAACATGGCGGATGGAGTCTTCGCCCTCCTCCCCACGGGGCGCAGACGCCTGCGCAGCGCACGTCCGCCTCGGGTGACCCTCCCCTAGCGCCGAGCGCGGCCCGACAGGGCCGGCCTGACGCGCATGCTCGCGAACGCGGCCGTGCTTTTTATCCCACTCCGCCGATTCCGCCGCTCCGCGTTTTGAGCCACGCCCGGGGAGGAGCTCCCGCGATGCCGGGAATACGGACCTCGGGACCTCCCAACCTCTGCCCCGCGTCCGCGCGCCGCCCTTAGACCCGCTGGACACGGGGCTACCGGGCTGGACGTGCACGGAGAGTTCAGGGATCGTCTCCCTGTTCTGCGTTATGCTAACCGATTTGGGGCAGCGAATTAACTTTCGCTGGTCTCAGTTTACTAGTTTGTCATTCGTAGTGGTTACAACCTGCATCCCACTCGGAGGCTGCAGTGTTTCCCCAAGCGTGACATGCTTTCCGCTGGGGTACCCGGCTGGATTTTAGTTGGTACAGAGCATTGAACAACCTAGACTCACACGTGAGAAAACGACTTCCTTGTCTTTTGGCCTCTTTCTTCTCTTTTCCTCTCGCCAAAAGTCTCAGTTGGGTGTGAGCACATCTCTCTGAACTTACTCCTTCCCTGGCTGCTGGTTCAGCCTCCAGCGGGCCACCATATCTAGTTGAAATTTAATGACCTTGTTTTCGTTTTTTGTCGTTGAGGTGGTCATCGCCAGCGCTCGCTTTAGTCCTGGTCTCAAATAACATCTTCAAGCCCCATCACCACCCCGTCTAAAGTAACCCTCTTAAGTTGCTTTATATTTTCCTATCTGATGTTAGTTTGTCTCGACCGCTTACCTCTGCCCGTCTTGATCACCCCTTAAGCCCCAGAAACTAGAACTGAGCCTGACGGTTATTTATTGAATAAAAGAGTTCGTGTTGCTTGTTTTAGGGTTGCTTTGTATTTACCACAAGTGATAACTTTTTCATTTATGATGGTAATATAAAGTTTTTAAATACAGTTTATTTGCATTTTTTAAAATTAGTCAAAAAAATGGTAAGCGGTATGGCCAAAAAAAAATGTAAAAACAGACCTTAAGTGGCCGAAGTTTAAGAAACACTGATTTATTTTTATGGTTCCCCTGAAATGCTAGTGTTTGCCTGTTATAAGTCTTTTCCTGGAATAACCACGCTCGTTGCTGCTCAACATGATGACATTCTCCTTGGGTAATCCTGAAACTCATGCTTTATTTGTGGGTGTCACTGCTTTGCTCCATGCCCATTTCTCTGTTTGCACAGCCCCCGCTAGACTATGAGCTTCTAGAGCACAAAGTCCTTACAGGTCTGTTTCATCTTTGTTTTCCCAGCACCTATTGCGCAGTAATATTACTGAATGAACACATTTGTTTCTGTTGTAACTTATTTTTTAGTAGTAAAACTCCCGTGGGCATTGAGCTTTAGATGACTCATCTGATTTCTCAGGAGCCTTTCTGCATGCTCCTTAATCCTTTTCTTGGGAAATAAGGAACCATTTATAAGGCCCCAAGTTTGCCCAGTCCATTAAATATATGTACAGCAATATCTCCTTCCCTGCTCCTCCATTTCATCCTCACAACCTGGGAGATTAAATTGGGCAGATAAAATTATTATTCTTTTCCACATGGGAAAAAGGAATGTTCAGAGAGACTAAACGGCTTTCTGAGATCACACAGCAAGGCAGTGAAGAGCCAAGTGTAGAACTCAGCTCTCCATGCTGGGTGCTCTTCCCACTATACCACTTCTTCATCCATCAGGGATGTGCCCAGACTACCCACCACACTTTAAAAGAGTCAGTTCCAAGACAACCGTAGAGTCGTGGCTGTACAGAAACCACCCCCTGCCCATTAGATAGATGTCTAGGTGGGGTCCATCTTTTATTTGGACATGAACGGTTCAAAAAGCTGCATTGATGAGCTTTTCCTTTTAGCACTATAAATATTTACAATAATCTCTATTTTGCTGTGAATCGATTTCTGTCAGGAAATTGAAGTTGTTCTGGGTTGCTGACAATATCGGTTTTGTGCTGGGTTGCCTTTCTTGCAGCAGCATTTAAATGTCATTTATTGATTAGCAGATGGATTGCTCCTGGATGTTGTTACCAAAACGAATTTTGGAAATGAAGCAATTTAAAGTTTGTTTCAAACCCCAATTACCTCAGAATATTACCGTCAAAAGAAGAAATTGTGGACTAGGGGTGATGATCCTGGGTTAATTATTTGGAAAGCTATGATTTTCTCCATTATTCTCAATGGCACTTTCTTCCTCGTACCCATTTATCATTCAAAGAAGAGTTCCTGAACACCTACTGTTACTGAAAAGTGTCCTGGCCATAGGCAGATGGAAATGACTTTAGGAGATAGTCCCTTTCTGTGGGGAATCCAGGTTTGTAATTAAAGAGAGGAGAATACAGCTGGCTTTTCTGTGGTTTGCCAGTTTTCAATCAGCAACATCTTTATTCTTTCCATTTGCCAGTAGTACTTCAAAATGCCTTCAATTAATGAAGAAGCATTTGTGGAATTAAATGTAAATGACTCAGAATTGTGTTAAGTGATAGCATTCTGCTTCAATGATGGTTCCTTGAGGAGCACAGCCTCCCAGCTGGGCCAGTGGTGGCCGTCAGCTCTCAAGGCTAGCATGTGAATGAATTTGTGTCAATAAATTTATCAACACGAGGCCGGGCGCGGTGGCTCACGCCTGTAATCCTAGCACTCTGGGAGGCCGAGGTGGGCGGATCGTTCTGAGCTCAGGAGTTCGAGACCAGCCTGAGCAAGAGCGAGACCCCATCTCTACCAAAAAATAGAAAGAAATTA
>CAUYSK010004497.1:0-14001 GCA_963575035.1 Avahi laniger | reverse complement strand
GGGTCCCAGATGCTGTGCTCTCTCTCTCCCACATCTCTACTTTCCTTTCTCTCTTATTCCTCCATCCTACTCCTCCTCCTTCTCTGACCTTCCTCCTTCTAACACTTCCTCCCTTTCTATCCCCACTTCTTATCTCTTTCTCTCTCCTCTCCATCCACCATTCTGAGTCTCTATCCCAATCTCACTCATTCATTTGACACATATTTCCTGGCACTGGGCCTGGCTCCAAGGAAACAGCCATGAACAAAAGCAGTAACACCGCTGCCTCCTGACAAGGGAGACACACGCCACACACAAAAAGATGCTAAGTGAGCAAGTCGTGCCTTAGGCAGGAAGGTGACCAATTCTTGGAGAAAACAAAAAAGCAGAGGTGGGTGAAGGAGCCCGGGAAGCCAGGGTGGGGCAGGTTTCTCTGTTAACAGGGTGGTCGGGTAAGCCAGCTCCCCCCAACCACCCCCTCTCTGTCTCTCAGTATCTGGATTCTCCCAAAGCGCTTCCCTCCCAACCCAGGACACCCGGCAAGGAAACCATCCACCTGGACGCAGGCATCTAACGAAACACGGACTTCTACAAGTTACCTCCCAGGGTCCCCTTGGCTCCCTGTTCCCCCAGGAGGAAGTCATCTTTGAGAGCAGCACCTGCCTAAGATGGGGCAAAGGGCAGAGCAAATGTAGGCGGAACCAGCCGAGGGGAAGGGCTCCATGTCTGTGTCCGTCTCCCGCTCCTCTGCGCATCCTCATTCACAGTCCCTGGGGGCGGCACCGGTCCCATGGCCTCACCTCCATCCAAGCTCAGACCGGGAGCTCTCACTAGCCTGGAGAAGACCCTGGGATCTCTGATTCTCTGGTATGACCCCACCACCCACTGAGTCGCCCTGCTGAAGAGCACCCCCCAACTCCTGTCTCTCTGTCCAGTTTGTCCCTCACTGGGACCCAGAGCTGACCCCGCCCCTCCCCTGCTCACGGCCCTCCCATGGCTCCCCAGTAGCCCTGGGACAAAGTCCTAGCCTCTGATTCCGGTATTCAAAACCCTACATGTTACACATATTAAATAGCTTGATTTAGCCATTCCGCAACACATACATCTAGCAAAGCATGATGTTGCACATCTTAAATATATATACTGCTTACTTGTCAATTAAAAATTAAATTTTAAAAATCCCCACCCAGGTGGGCCCCATTGGGCACTCACCTCCCACTCTCGGGCTTCACCTTCATGCTCCCACAGCATCAATTTGCTCATGCTTTCCCAACTGGCAGTGCCATTTCTTGCCTTTCCACCCCCATCTTTACCATGGCTAACTCCTCATTAGTCAGGACCACCTCCTCCAGGAAGCCCTCCCTGACTCTCCAGCTGCGTTGGTGCACCCTCGAACGGGTTTGTGGTCCTCTGTTTACACAGCTGTCTCCTCCATGGGATTGGCATCTCCTCAAGGGCAGGGCCCGGGGCTGAGTCATCTCTGTGTGCCCAACATGGCCCAGCCCAGAGGTCTGTCACCAGGGATCAGGAGATGTCCCTAAGACGAATAAATGTTCTTTCTTGGCCTTTTCTCAGTTTTTGCTTTATCTCCACCACCCTTCCCTCCTCTCTGTCCTGATGTTCTGCAAGCCACGCCCTGAGGTTTTCTGACGATGATCAAAATCTTGGGAAGGCCATGTGGACCCTGGGCAGGGGCCGGAGATCAGCTGCCATTGGAATGGAGGGGTCTGGGAGAGGGGACTGCCAGTGTGGGGTGCTGGAGGTCTCTACTTGTCCCCCATTGCCAGTCCTTCCCTGCCTCCCATGGGACGGCCCAGCTCCATCTCTTCTTGTCTTGGCTGCTCCCAGGTTTGGTCATCTGTCCCTGCAGGAAATTCTGGGATTTCAACACGAGACATTAATAATAATACCAAAAAAAGAAGAAATTCTGGGAGACTGGACATATGGGTCTGAGAGGAGGAGGATTGGGGGCCTGGACCCCTGGGCCCGAGGGAGGAGGGGCTGGGGGCCTGGACTCCTGGGTCCTGGAGCAGGGAACCACTGGGGTTTCAAGTCCTGGTTTCTCCTTCCTCTTCCACACTCTAGTTTTAGAAACCTCTGGTTTTATACAGTTGCTCCACCCAGGCAGGGCAGGGTGGGGGCAGGGCAACCACTTGCCAGGCTTCCAGGCGGAGCCTGGGCTGCCCCCTCCCGCGGAGTAGAGGGATCACCCTCCCCTTCTGCTCTGGGCTGACCTCGGACCATCAGATCATCGGAGGATCCCTCCTCCTGACACAGCCAGACACCAGGCGGCCCAGGCACCCGGCGGCAGCAGCGTCAGGCACCGCCCGGCGCGCCCTGGCTGCTGGGCGGGGCACCCTGGCTCGGGGGACACGCCTTCTCTCCCGCCTGCCAGGCTGGGCAAGGGCTTAACCTGGCGCTGCCCCCACGCCTGCCGCCCCGGGAGACCCCAAGGTGTGAGGACTCAGTGTCCCGCAGAGGAGACTCCAGGACAGGCTGGAAGAGATGGAGCAGCAGAAAGAAAGGAAGACCCAGAGACAGAAAAACAGTCAGAAACAGTGAATGAGAGAGAGAGAGAGATGCACAGAGATGAAGTCTCAGGAGGAGATCGGTAGGGATGCAGAGAGGTAGAGGGAGGAGACAGAGACAGAGACAAAGAGAAAGAATGAGAAAGACAGGAAGGACATTAGAGACACTCAAAGAGAGAGTCACAGGACGAGGAAGTCAGGGTCAGGGAGACAGAGAAATTTAGAGAGATGGACACAAACCCAGAAAGAAGCAGGTGGAAATGGATGGAAAGAAAGAGACAGAAGGAAATTGGGGGTGGGGGGAGGCACGAAGAGAAGCAAGAGACAGGCGTAAACAGCCAGGAATGCAGAGGGATGGAGACCCAGACGGACAGACGGACAGATCAGCAGAGCGGGGGAGGGGGAGACAAAATGACAAGGACTCAGAGAGGGACCGAGACAGAGAGAGGCGACGGGAATGTACACAGATAATCAGCGGCAGACACAGGGAGAAACGGCTACCAGGGCGAGAGGTTAGACATTACCAGGTCACAGCAAGAGGAGGAGAAAGACAGAATTAGATACAGAGAGTTTTTTAGTTTTTTTTAATTATGGAAAGAAAGGCATGAAAACGATGGCATTTATCACTGATTTTCTGGTCCTGAGGGGCTGGGGGATCAGATGCCCTGGCTCCGAGATCTCTTTTCCATCCTTACTCTGACTCAGTTTCCCTGGTGGGTCAGAGCTCTGACAGAGCCCGTGTGGCTCCCTGGGGGCAGCTGACCAACATCTCTCTAAGTCCACCTGAGTCCCTGAGGACATGAATCTCAGTGCCCCAGCCCTCCGCCCCAGACGCTGGTGTACACGCACACGCACACGCACACGCACACGCACACACGTCGATTAGGCATCCAAGGGACAGACATTCACTCACGGCTCTGGCTCCAGGCAGCTGTGCCCCAAGCCAGCGCACACAGGCACACCCACGGCAAGCACGTGTGTGCATTGATTCCATCTGCCAGTTGCCGAGACACGTCACCCCTTGGGGACCCAACCCAGAGACTGAGAGGGACAGGAGGGGTGAGGCTGTGGGGAGGGGCGGTGTGGGGGTGACTGGGGAAGGTGAGAAGGGGGGAGAGGGAGCTGGGGGAGAGAGGAGGAAAGAGAAGTGTGGAGAGAGGGATGGAGAGAAATGCAGGGTTGGGGATGAGAGAGATGAGGGGAGCCCCCCAAATGCAAGGGAGGTGGAAGAGAGAAAGCAGGGGGCAGGCAAGGGGCAAGAGGGAAAGGGAAGAAACAGAGGGGAGAGGCTGGGGGCGCCTGGGAAGGCGGCTGGTCTGGGAGAGGGGCAGGGGGCGGGCCGTGGCGGGAAGCGGGTGGAGCTGCCCAGCCTGGCCGTGACCTCAGAGCCCCTGGCCCAGCTTAGCCTGACGTCAGCGCCTGCTCCCGCCCCCGCCTGTGCTGGTCTTCAAATGACCCCCCCTCCGGCTCTCCGGCCAGAGACAGACTCAGAGAGCGAGCCGGAGAGGAGAGAGCCCAGCCGGAGCCACCGCGATGACACAGGTGTGTGTGAGAACACAGCCATGCGGGGACACTACCACCACACGTGTGACCACGTGTGTCGGGGAACCACGTGCATGTGATTATACCCGTGTGTCTGAGTACTCGGGCTTCCCTCTGTGTGTGTGTGTGTGTGTGTGTGTGTGTGTGTGTGTGTGTGAGACCCGGTGTGTCCGTGTTTCTGTACATGTTTACCTTGCGATAAATTCACGTATGTCTGCCTTCCCCAGGAGGGGAAAAGAAGGAAAGAATGAGGGCGAGTGAGCATCAGAGAGCCAGTGAGAGGGAAGGACAGGGCTGCATCTGCTGCGACACGTGGTCTGGATTTGCTGTATGTGTTCAGGAAGCGTTGAGTTGAACCAAATGAAATCACCGATACTCAGCCACTCCTGGCCGGTGAAAGTGGCAGTTTCATATGGTTCAATATCATCGTAACTGCTAACCGCTGTTTCTCCTGAAATCCTCGACCGTCTCATCGCCCCAGACCCCCGGGGTGTTTGTGTGTTTGCTACCACGCGGGTTTCTCTTCATGGTGTTGCTTCTTCCTGCTGAGGTATGTGTGTGTCTGCAGGTTCACCTGTGTGGCTGTCAGTGGGGGTCGCAGGGTCAGCCTGTGTGTTGCTCGTCATGTGTGAGTACACGTGTGAGCAGGTGTGTCTACACATGTGTCCATGCACGTGTCTAAGCCTTTTAGATGAACTGAATGTGTGTCCCTGTTGCTGGAATCACAACCCTCTGGACGTTCTGTCACGGTGATCCCCAGCATGAACTGGGCCACCCCAGGAGCTCGGGCAGGGCCAGGGGCAAGGCAAAGGGACAGAGAAGGATTCTGGAAGAAGGAAGAATTGCTAATAATGAGCGATTAAAAACTCCGTCTCAGCTCTGTCCTATAGAAATGTGACTTGAACCACAATATCCGATTTAAAATTTTCTAGTAGCCATATTTGAAAAAGTAAAAAAAAAAAAAAAGAAACAGGTGAAATTAATTTTAACTCTATATTTTATTTTACCTAATGCGTCAGGGATCAACACTCTTTTTCTGCAAAAGGTCAGATAGCAAATTTTTGAGGCTTTTGGGCCGCATGGTCTCTTTTGAAACTATTCAGCTTTGATACTGTCATGAGGAATCAGCCACAATGTGTAAACAAATGAGTGTGGTTGTGTGCAAATAACACTTTATTTAAGAATGCTGAAATCTGAATATCATAATTTTCATGCTCCACAAAATATTTCTTGTTTGTTTTTTTAAAACCACTTAAAAATGTAAAGAAAAAAATTCTTAGCTTGTGGACTGTAGCAGGCCTTAGCGTGCCTACCCTGCTATACATAAAAAATACGATCTTTTTGATATGTAATCAATACGAAAATATTAATGAAATATTTTACTTTCTTTTCATCGGACTCGGGTTTCAAAATCCAGTGTGCATTTATAGCACATATCACTCAGATGCTGTATTTTCACTGGAAACACTTGATCTGTATTTAGATTTTGTAAAAAATACAGTCAAAAAAGGAGCATCATAGATGCAACTTGTTCTCAGATATATTTATAAGCTTTCTAATAACTGAATTGAGTATCGGTTTTCAAACTTAATCAAAGTTAGATTAATTAGATTAACATAAAATTTTAAATTAATACAAAATAATTAAAATTAAATAAAGTTTGAAAATAATTTTTTTTTTTTTTTGAGACAGAGTCTTGCTCTGTTGCCAGGGCTAGAGTGCCGTAGCCGTGGCGTCAGCCTGGCTCACAGCAACCTCAAACACCTGGGGTCAAGTGATCCTCCTGCCTCAGCCTCCCGAGTAGCTGGGACTACAGGCGTGTGCCACCACGCCCAGCTAATTTTTTTCTATTGTTAGTAGAAATGGGTTCTCGCTCTTGCTCAGGCTGGTCTTGAACTCCTGAGCTCAAGCGAGCCTCCCAGAGTGCTAGGATTACAGGCGTGAGCCGCCGTGCCAGCCAAAACTTGAAATTCAATTCCTTAGTTGTACTGGCTGCATTTCGAGTGCTCAGTAGACACAGGTGACATCTGTACTGGACATCGAAGATCTACGTCTTAATGACTCATTTAACTTTCAACAAGCCTACAAGGCAGGAATTGGTGGCATAGGAGGAAGTGGAGGGGAACGCAAGAGCCAGACTGCCTGGGTTTGAGCCCAACTCCTCTACTTACTACCTGAGTGACCCTGGGCAAGAAAATTCACCTCTCTGTGCCTCGGTTTCCTCATCTGCAATGGGAGATAGTAACAGTAGCGACCTCATAGAGTTGTTGTAGTGTCTGGCATGTGGAAGGTGCTAAATACCCATTTTACAGATGAGAAAACGGAGACACCCTTTCCCTCTGATTCTGGGCTCTTCCTTCAAAACTTACTGGGCACCTGGCCCTGCCGGGGAGCTCAGCAGTGGAAAAGGAGAAGCAGGACATGCCTCTGGGGACTCAGAGAGGAGATTCCTGCAGCCGTGAGCGGCTGACCTTGCACAAGCCACTCCTCCTGGCTAATCTGTCCTCAGTTTTGTCATCTATATGGTGGCAGCAAACACTGTCTGTACCCCGGGGTTCTCCTGGGACATGAAGCCGGTATGTAAGGCTGTGGTTTAGTGACTAGATTACCAGGGCTCAGGCCCAGGCTCCTCCTCTTTCCAGGTGTGACCTTGGGCAGGATGCTGCACTTCTGTGTGACTCAGTTGCCTTACCTGTAAGATGGGCATGATGATAATAGTACCTACCTCATAGTCTGCCCTAAGGACTAAAATAAGTTAGTTCATCCAAAAGGCTTAGAGCAGCACTTGGTACATGTCATTTTGTATTGTTCTTTTAGTAAATATTATTATTACTGTCTCAACACTAAGACACCCCTGATTGTGAGATGAATTTTATGTCTGTGTGCCACTAAGAAAGCGGGGAGAAACATCCTGCTAATGAGAGACGGTTCACAATGTGGAAAAAGGTATATTAGAAAGGATAAAATCAGACATTAAGCCTAGACAGCTGCCCCAATTATTTTCCTCAGTGAAAATAACTCTGTAGTGCCCAGGGGATGTTTTCCAAAAGGAGATGTTATCATACTGCTTGGGGGGAAAAACCCGGAGGTCTTCTCCGAGCAGGACCTCGGGACTCATCCCGCTTCCTCTTCTCTGCCGGCCGCCAGCAGGACGTGCCCAAGCCCACCCCCGCGGCGCGCCGCTGCTCCGGCCTGGCGCGGCGGGCGCTCACCGTCGCCTTCGCCCTGCTCATCCTGGGCCTCATGACCTGGGCCTACGCCGCCGGCGTGCCGCTGGCCTCCGATCGCTACGGGCTGCTGGCCTTCGGCCTCTACGGGGCCTTCCTCTCGGCGCACCTGGTGGCGCAGAGCCTCTTCGCGTTCCTGGAGCACCGGCGGGTGGCGGCGGCCGCGCGGCGGGCGGCGAAGCGCGGGCCCCCGGACGCGGCCACCGCCCGGAGCGTGGCGCTGACCATCTCGGCGTACCAGGAGGACCCCGCGTACCTGCGCCAGTGCCTGGCGTCCGCCCGCGCGCTGCTGTACCCGCGCGCGCGGCTGCGCGTGCTCATGGTGGTGGACGGCAACCGCGCCGAGGACCTCTACATGGTCGACATGTTCCGCGAGGTCTTCGCCGACGAGGACCCCGCCACCTACGTGTGGGACGGCAACTACCACCGGCCCTGGGAACCCGCGGCGGCGGGCGCCGGCGCCTACCGGGAGGTGGAGGCCGAGGACCCGGGGCGGCTGGCGGTGGAGGCGCTGGTGAGGACGCGCCGGTGCGTGTGCGTGGCGCAGCGCTGGGGCGGCAAGCGCGAGGTCATGTACACCGCCTTCAAGGCGCTCGGCGACTCGGTGGACTACGTGCAGGTGAGCGCAAGGCGCCCGCGCCCCGCTCGCGACCCCGACACCCCGAACCCCGCTTTCCTGGGGCCCTTCGTTCAACGTAGAGGTTCCAGTAGATCTCCTCCTGTCTTTACGCATTCATCCATTGGATGGAGAGATCGTTTCCTGCCCTCATTCATTCACGCGTCCATCTGTCCGTCCGATATGGAGATCGTTCCTTCATTTATTCATTCATTTACCCATTCAGTGCGGAATCATTCCTGCCTTCCTTGCTTCATTTACCCGCCCACGCGAGGCAGACTCCGCCCCTCTCATTCATTCATTATCCATTCACTCAGTGTAGAGTTAAGTTCTCTTTCTTCCTTTCTTCATTCATGCAATGCACAAATTCTTTCCTTCACTCATTCATTCATGCGTCCATCTGTCCTTCCAATATGGAGATTATTTGCTCATTTATTTGCAGATTAAATGTAGAGATTTGTTTTCTTTCTTCTTTCCTTCCTTCCATATTGAGATTCTTCTGCTCATCCATTCAACCATCCATCTATTCAATATAGAGATTCATTTCTTCATTTAATCATTCATTTCTGCATTCATCCATTGTGTAGAGATTCATTCACTAATGCACTATATTAGATTTCTGTTGCTGCATAACAAATTACCATACATTTGGCAGCTTGAAACAAAACACATTTATTATCTCATAGTTTCTATGAGTCAGGAGATAGGCAAAGCTGAACTGGGTCCTCTTTTCAGGGTATCTTCAGGTTGCAGTCAATGTATCAGCTGGAACTGAGTCTTGTCTAAGGCTCAGGCGTCCTCTTCCAAGCTCAAATGTTTGTTGGCAGAATTTGTTTTCTTGCAGCTATAGAACCCATGGTAGCTTGCCTCCTCAAGGCAGCAAGAGAGAGTCTCTGACTTCTAGACCATTTTTAAAGGGTTCGCCTTATTAGGTCAGGCCCACTTGGGATAATCTCCTTTAGATTCATTAATAGTCAACAGATTTGGGACCTTAATTACATTGCAAAACTCATTTCCCATTTCCTTATAATCATGGGAATTGCAGCCCGTAACTTTTGCCATATTCTATTGGTTATGAGCAAGTTACAGGTCTTGCCGATACATCATAGGAGAGTATTATACAAGGGTGTGGATCTTAGAGTTCATCTTCAAATGTGATGAGATATTGGAAATGGCTAAAAAACTGCAAAATTATGTTCAGTTTGGTTGCATAGCACCCCAGATGGCCCTCACCCGGTGGCACCGTCCCCCACAAGCACCACCCCATGCAGGGGTCTGGCTGATCCCTGCCCTTCCTACCTCACAGGTCTGCGACTCGGACACAAGGCTGGACCCCATGGCACTGCTGGAGCTGGTGCAGGTGCTGGACGAGGACCCCCGGGTAGGGGCTGTCGGGGGGGACGTGCGGATCCTTAACCCTCTGGACTCCTGGGTCAGCTTCCTCAGCAGCCTGCGGTACTGGGTAGCCTTCAACGTGGAGCGGGCTTGTCAGAGTTACTTCCACTGCGTGTCCTGCATCAGCGGCCCCCTCGGTGAGCAGGGGCAGGGCTTGGGAGGGCCATGGATGGGGTGGGGGTGGAGAAGGGAAGCCAGAGCTGGAGGGCGCTAAGGATGTGATTGAGGCTGGTGACAGAGATGGGGCTGGGGCAGGAATCAGGGATGGGATAAGAATGAAGTTGGCGGTGAGGATGTTGTTTGGGCTGGGGCTGGGTTTGGTGTGGGGACTGGAGGAAGGATATAGATGGGGATCGGGGCTGGGGCCAGGGAAGGGTTTGGGGAAGGAGATGCGATGGGCTTGGAATCAAGGACAGGGTTGGGGCCAGGTTTGAGGTTGGAGATGGGTTTTTGGATGAGGATGAGGATGAGTAGGGAATGGGGCTGAGAATGGATATGGGATTGGGGATTCGATTGGGGCAGGTTTGCAGCCACAGTGGGCGTGGTTCAGTGACAGGCAAGTTGGAATGGGTATGGGGTCGAGGACAGGATTGGGGCTGGAGTTGTGGTTGGTGATAGGGCTGAGATTGGGATTGCAATGATTAAGGATGGGGTTGGAACTGGAGATGGTGCTTGGGCTGGAGACAGCATTGGGAACGTTTTTCGTGACAGCAGAAGCTGATGCTTTTACACATTACCCCTCCCTGCAGGCCTGTACAGGAACAACCTCCTGCAGCAGTTTCTTGAGGCCTGGTACAACCAGAAGTTCCTGGGCACCCACTGTACTTTTGGGGATGACCGGCACCTCACCAACCGCATGCTCAGCATGGGTTATGCTACCAAGTAAGCTAAGGGGACCAGGTGGTTGGGTGTGTGTGGAGGCCAATGAGCATTCCAACAAATGTGTGTGTGTGTGTGCATGCATGCATGTGTGTGTGTTGGGAATTTTCCAAACCCAAAGTTACTTGCAGGACAATAACCTTTACCAACTGAGACATTAGAGCAGAGAGGAAGATGCTAGAAAGGGAAGAGGGGGCATTTGCTTTGAGCCAGTGGACTTTACCAAGTGAGATATTAGGAGACAGTGCAAGATACCATAAGGGACAAGGGTGGCATTTGCATTGAACCATGTGGCCCAATGGACTTTAGCAAGTGATGCAAGGGTGAGGGTGGGGAATTCCACCTAGAAGATACAACGTGAGAAGGGGTGAGTTGGCTCCACTATGGAGACATGGAGACCAAGGCAGCACAGATCACCCCATGTCAGGAGTGAGGTGAGGTGGGAAGGGCAAGAGATAAGTAGGGTGGGATCTAACTAGTGAGAGAGCCACCGAGAAAGAATCAAGTGAGAGAGGAGGGGAGCATCTAAATTCTAGGAAATGTTTCAGGAGAACAGAAGTAATTCAATGAGACTCGGGGAGGGGGTGAGCTAGACCAAGTGAAGTTCATGGAAGAGTGGTTTCTAAAATAAAGAAAGACCCAGCGAGATCTTGGGATACACCGAGGGAACCCAGGCATCCATTTACTTGACAGATATTCATTCAGCGCCTACAATATTTTAAGCTCTGGGGATGCAGCAGTAGACAAAAGGGACACACATTCACGCTCGCACTGATTGGGGAGACAGACAACAAGTCAGATAAATAAGTGGAATATACAGTATGTTAATGCAATGGGCTGTGGAGATAGATAAATCCAGGAAGGGGGTGGGAAGTTTTGAGGTAGGGAGAACGTTACATGGAGTGCCTTGGGGTAGGATGGGGTGGGGGCTGGGAACAGTGTGGCTGGAGCAACGAGCCTGCGGAGTGGGGTAGTGTTACGAGAGGAGGACAGAGAGTTAACAGAGGGTCCACTCGTGAAAGGCTGATAGGCTACGGGAAGGACTTTGGATGAAGATGAGGGAGCCACGGGAGGGTTTTAAGCAGAGAAGTGACATGTTGTAACAGGATCCCTCGGGCAGCTGTTTTGAGTTACAGGCAAGGTCGGAAGCAGGCTGGCCACTGAGGATGCCAGATGACACAGGGGAAGGAGCCTGGACACGGTCAAGTCATGCCTGGGATTCCTTGGCTGGAATCCGTGCAGGCATTGATGAATGATGATGTCTGCCCGGCACAGGAAGGGACCCAGGGTTCCCTTGAGCAGCTCTAACACATGGATTACTCCAGGCAGCAGCCACGCCTGACCCGCTCCTCACGGCAGAGCCTGCCAATAGCAGTAAGCATAGCAGTATTAGTAACATATTAGTGATAGTGTTAGTAATTGTGTCAGTAACCTCCGTGATCTTAGTAATGGTATTAGTCATAGTAAAAATAATAGTCGCTGACATATACTGGGCAAGAAAAATCTACTGAGCATTTGGCACGTAATCCTCATCCAATCCTCACGACGTCCTTGTTAGATAGCAATCATTATTGATCCCATTTTACATATGAGAAAACTGAGGCCCAGAGAGGTCAAGAAATTTGCCCCCAGTGGCCATCCACAGCGGTCATGTCTGGCTTCGGAATCCGGCGTGGGCCCCAGGGAGGGCCACGCTGACGCCTTCATTGCTGCCACCTGTGCAGGTACACCCCCAGGTCCCGCTGCTACTCGGAGACGCCCTCGTCCTTCCTGCGCTGGCTGAGCCAGCAGACGCGCTGGTCCAAGTCGTACTTCCGCGAGTGGCTGTACAACGCGCTGTGGTGGCACCGGCATCACGCGTGGATGACCTACGAGGCGGTGGTCTCGGGGCTCTTCCCCTTCTTCGTGGCGGCCACCGTGCTGCGGCTCTTCTACGCCGGCCGCCCGTGGGCGCTGCTCTGGGTGCTGCTGTGCGTGCAGGGCGTGGCGCTGGCCAAGGCGGCCTTCGCGGCCTGGCTGCGCGGCTGCCTGCGCATGGTGCTGCTGTCCCTGTACGCGCCCCTCTACATGTGCGGCCTGCTGCCCGCCAAGTTCCTGGCGCTGGTCACCATGAACCAGAGCGGCTGGGGCACCTCGGGCCGGCGGAAGCTGGCCGCCAACTATGTCCCTCTGCTGCCACTGGCCCTCTGGGCTCTGCTGCTGCTCGGGGGCCTGGTTCGCAGCGTGGCCCAGGAGGCCAGGGCCGACTGGAGCGGCCCCGCCCGGGCCGCCGAGGCCTACCACCTGGCCGCAGGGGCCGGCGCCTACGCGGGCTACTGGGCGGTCATGCTGACGCTGTACTGGGTGGGCGTGCGCAGGCTCTGCCGGCGGCGGGCGGGGGGCTACCGCGTCCAGGTGTGAGCCCCGCCTCGCAGGTGCTGCTCGCTCAAGGGTCTTCAGGGGAGGCCAGAGGAGACCCGTGGGGCCCCAGGAGCCACGAACTCGCTGGGTAGTTCTCTGGGCCTCAGTTTCCCTCCTCTGTGAAGTGAGGAGGCCGACCCAAGATTCTTCAGTCTGGACCATAGGGGCTGGGACTTCTGGGTCTCTGGGGAGGGGTATTTATTGATCAGGGTGTGGGTTTTAGGGGCAGAGGGGAAAGGGCCCCGCTTTCTCCCTGTTCTTATTTAACCTCCATTTGTACTGTGTGATTAGGATATAATAAAGAATTTTATTTATTTTCTCTGAGCCTCCCACCTTTTTTGAGAACGGAAGGGGCTGTACGACTGAGAATGGAAGACTCCTGGCTGAGTCTAGGGTGCTAGCTGCTTGAACCTGGACAAGGCACCCTCCCTCCTCAGAACCTCAGTTCTTTCTTCGGAGAACAGGGATTATTGACCCCATGGGTCAGGGCTGTTGTGAGGGTGAAATCACTCAGCTCACTCACAGATACTTACAGAACACCAACTGCCTGTTGGACACTGCCAGGCTCTGTGGATGGCGCTTTCTTCCTGTTCCATCCACTCAGAGGCCTGACTCATCCCTTCTCTCCTCAAACGCCCCCCCATCCCACCCCCAACCTCACTCTGAGCTGGCTTTCTCCCTCACGGAGGAAATAGAGCTTTCAAGAAGGATCTCCATCTCCACGTCTTCCCGTTCACTCGCACCTGTGCTCACCGCGCCGCCTTCATCCTATTGCTGAGGGTGAGCTGCCTGTGCTCTGGGCCAACGCCAGCCTCTTCCACTTGGGCACTAGACCCCACGCCCTCTCGTCTATTCAAAGATCTCACTTCAGCAGTTCTTCCCATCCTCAATTCTTCCCCCCTTCGAGGTCTTTCCCATCAGCATCCAAACATGCCGTTACTCTCCCATTTTTTTTTTGAGACCGAGTCTCACTTTTGTTGCCCGGGCTAGAGTGAGTGCCGTGGCGTCAGCCTAGCTCACAGCAACGTCAAACTCCTGGGCTCAAGGGATCCATCTGCCTCAGCCTCCCAAGTAGCTGGAACTACAGACATGCCCACCATGCCCGGCTAATTTTTTCTATATATTTTTAGTTGTCCAATTAATTTCTTTCTATTTTTAGTAGAGATGGGGTCGCGCTCTTGCTCAGGCTGGTTTCAAACTCCTGAGCTCAAACAATCCACCTGCCTCAGCCTCCCAGAGAGCTAGGATTACAGGCGTGAGCCACCGTGGCGGCCTGGGGTTTTTTTTTTTTGTTTTTTGTTTTTTGAGATGTAGTCTCTTTCTGTTGCCCAGGCTAGAGTGCAGTATCATAGTTCACAGCAACCTCAAACTCCTGGGCTCAAGGGATCCTCCTGCTTTAGCCTCCGAAGTAGCTGGGACTACAGGCGCGCACCAC